>JARHVA010005405.1:885000-965000 GCA_037957365.1 Torreya grandis
AAATTACCAAACTATTGATCACCCATTTTTTTCTCCACAACTCTTATAAAAAAATACGTTAAACAGGATAGCGACAATTGGTCAACCTAGACTAAAAGCATTGTTTCAATCTTTAACTTTTCAAATGAAATATATATATATATATATATATATATATATATATATATATATATATATATATATATATATATATATATATATATATATATATATATATATATATATATTATTAGATAGGATTAAAAATGGGTTTTGAAAGTTCCTGGAGTCTTATATAATTGAGCGAAAGATAAAACTATGACGCTTAAATGGGATGTCTCTATCTACAATAACAACACAGATAGCAAAAAGAAATTCATCAGAATCTTCCACCAACAGTCAAACAAATTACAACCTTAATTTTCAGGAAACATCCACCAAGCTTTTTCCAAAATTACCTAAGGGACTTGACCCCCTTTCTCTTATCTTCTGAATTTCAACATGGGATCCCCCTGATCGGAGGGACACACATAAGGGTTGAGTCAATGGTTTTCTTCCTTTTTTCTTTTTTAAACTATGAACCACCCTTCCTTATTATCATCCAGTTGGATTGGAGAGGAGTTTACAGTTGGAACATAGTATTGGGATTTGATTTTTGTTGTAGAACCATTGAAAATTTATACCTTGGGCAAAATAATTTCAGAGTTCACCGCTAGTTAGGACACTAGAATGGAGAAAGCATCAAGCAAGGTCACCTTATTTTTAGGGGAGATTAGATCAGCCAATAACTATTCTTTAGAGTGGGGAGGACTTTTCAAATCCTCGTTTAAAATAGGTGTAATAAGATCTTTTGAATAAGAGGCATCCTCACTGCATTGCCAAAAATTGTATTATTTGTGCATCTTCTGAAGTAGGATATTCAAAATTATATTATTAAATTAAATTTAAAATATTATAATTGACATAGTTAAACAATTTTAGATCAAACATTTGTGCTCTTAAATCTCTACAATAAGTCTTCTACACTTATTTTTCTAAATCTGGAAGTTATGACTAGTAGAGAATATTTGTAGTATCTCTCTCATATTATATAAATATAATGGTACCATGTGCCAAGTCCTTGCAGAGGTAGAAATAGACAAGTTTGGTGGAAATAAACAAGTTTGTTAATGCTAATGCTACTGATATTGCTATAGACTACCTAAAATAGTGGAAAAATCTGGTAATATGACTTATTGATAAAACCCTTTATTAGTCTTTGTCAAAAACCAAATGTTTGACATTTTTCTATTTTCTTTGAATTTTAAATGTTAATTGAATAGTATGTTGTTTTGGCATTTGTCCATTATTTAATTTTTTTTGGGGGGAAAAATGGCCACCCAATTTTTTTGAAACAAACTCTTAACATTTTGAAGGTAAACATTGTGAACATTGATAATGTTCTGAATGTTGATATGAAGAAAATCTTATTTAAAAAAAATTGAAGGCATTTTGTCCTATGAAAGATTTGTTGATGATACAAATATGCCAATGTCAAATGGCATGCAAAATCAAATCTTTTTGAATTGAACGCACCAAAAAATATGTTGAATTTTTATTTCAAATCATGGTATAAGGTACGTGAGTCAGCACTAACTTAGAACTTACATGATAATGAAATAAAATGAAGAATTATTATCAAGAACACAATAAAACAACTAGAAAATATAAATACGAACTCATGTTGTTTTTTTCTGGTTTCTTTCTTATTGAAAAGCTCATTGTATGATGTCCTATTTTTGTTGTATTGACAAGTTTCCATGGTTGAACATGTTTCTTGAGCGAGGTAATTGGTCATGAATTTTTTCAAATGTGGCATCAGAAATGATCCTTAAACCAACATTAAATCTCTATCTCTAGTTTAATTATAAATTTAAACTAATGATAGAGAAAGGCATTATTATCTGTCATCAACAAAAAAAATGCAATAGATGGATTTGGGGCAGCTCATTTGAGGGTGGCGATATGAACAACACAAATGAGAGAGCATCAAAAGACCCTAATAATCCATAGTTTCCATGTTATTGTTGAATAATGTCCTTTGATCTACTTTGGTCTATGAGCATGCTATCAGATAATATGAGCAGCCTCAAATGTTCTCTCTTTCCAACTGGGGGTTTCGTACAACTTAAAAATATAAATGATTGAATTACATAAATTTTCATGATAATGACAATGACATGACTCCATCTCTCAGATTTATCATACTACAATTGTTGGGCTTTAGCCATTTCTCACATTCAAAAAATATATAAAACAAGCATACATCCTTTCCACTACCTGATGATAGAGAGAACAAGCCATGTTATCTACTGAAAGATCTCATATCCTAAATGATTATAAATAATAGATTAAAGGCCCTAGTAGCGAATAATAGTTTATGTTCAGTCTACTTATAATAAAATAGAAACATGCAAGAAGGAAATTAAGGGTAATGCATTGATCTAATTTTTAATGAAATGGAACCATGATGGTAAATGTACCTTGGTTGTTGTTTTTTTCAAATTTCATGGCATTCCTATACATCTTTTTAAACAAAAAAATATTGATTAAAAAAAAGTGGGGGAAAAACAAAAACTTTAACAAAAATTTAGAGGAGTATGGTATTAGTTAGTTTTGATAGTACCTACAGGTGGATTTTCACATGAGAAAAGGTAAGCCCTTCAATGTCCATAAAATTTATCACTAGCATAAGAGATGCTTATGCAAATATTGCACATAAATTATAGTGATTATAACAGTTATTAAAAAATGTAATTAAAATAATTATAATAGATGAATTCAAAAGGAGTGTAATATTATATAATTCATTATTTATTTATTAGAAAAAAATTATAATTTATATTATTAATAGAAAATAGTTTTCAATTATAAATAGATAGACTGATAGTAGATAGACACATGAGGTAGTATTGTTAAGTGTAACAGTGAAAAAATATTTAATATTAATGAAAGTGCACTTTTCAACCAAAAAAATATTTATAATTTTATATCAATACTAAAACTATAATAAAAATAAATAAAACAGTCATACAATTTATTAGCCCAATAAAATCAATAACTTTTAAATTTATTATAATTTTTATAATTTTAAAGAGAATAACATTCTCAAAAAAACAAATAACCACATCTTAAGAGTAAAAAACTAGCTTCTTATCTTACTTATCTTACTTTGCATACTCTGTGTATTGTGACACAAATAGTAATCTAATAAAAAACATTGGGCAAGCTAAAAGCCCCAAACCCTTAAATATACAAGATAAAGAGTAAAAGGGAAAAACACTTTAGGCCCAAAAAAATTATTAAAGACCATGAGCATTTTAAGTTTTCTCGTTTTATCTTCTATAAATAGGCTCAAGAAAAATTCGAAAAGCATACATTATTAGTTTGGCACGCATGCAAACTAAATTTCAAAAAGCGAAGCTTAAATAATTTTAGTTTTTCTCCAATTAAAGTCAAATAAATACACCAAGGATGAAAGACTTTCTAAATTCATGATCACATGTCATTCTTACTTTTAACAATCTCTAAAGTGGAGGAGGGGAGAACTTTGTTAAGAAGCACAAAACCCCACAAATTTACATAGTTCAGTATATATGTTTCAGCTGTGGAGGGAGAGAGTATGAAAGTGTGAGAAAATATTCTTAAAACATTCTATTAGTGAAAGTATTTTTTCATATTTGAATTAAATAGCCACCGTAATAAGAAGGAAAATACATTTACACTATATAGATCAAGATATAGTTTAAAATGTGACTGAAAATAAATATATTATAT
Organism: Torreya grandis; assembly: GCA_037957365.1. Taxonomy (NCBI): domain Eukaryota; kingdom Viridiplantae; phylum Streptophyta; class Pinopsida; order Cupressales; family Taxaceae; genus Torreya; species Torreya grandis. Next base: position 888,796 of record JARHVA010005405.1, read on the forward strand.
GCTGTGTAAAAGCCCCTGAGTAAATATTAAATATTATGGTTTAAAAATAATGACTAGTTAAGATTATTGAGGTTTACCCATCTTATTCAAATCCCCAAAAATAAGATAAGAGAAGTCAAGTAAAATAAATCTGAAACTTGACGTTGTGCACATGCAGTTAGTTAGAAAGAATTCTTCTTCATAATTGTATGAAGGAAAATATGTCGGAACTCATACTGAAAGGGATAATCAAATATTTACTGCAGAAAAGTAACATGAATTAAAAAGCAAATCTAGAAATAAAATAAGGTATGATCCGGTTATCAAATATCATTCAGTCATAAAACACTACAGTGATTAAAAAACAGGGACTCAACTCTCAAATTCTACCTCTTTCATATGTTTTCATAACTGGTGTTGTTGATCAAGGAAAAAGCCAAGAGGAAGACATTTGCATCCCTGTAGCTTAAGGGTCTCAAGGGAAAATGATAGATTTTAGTAAGAATTTAGAAAACAAATTATATATAAGATAAATTGGTTTTCCTTTAATAATAATGAAATTAAGTTTAACTTTTCCAGGAGCTTAAATACCTCTCAATTTAATCCAACACTAATATACTGAAACTCCTGCATTTTTTTTAAGATGGTTATTAACAAATTTGGATGTTTTATCAACAAACAGATGGGATAGAGTACTTTCAGGTAGCGAGGTAATAGTTTATTATTGCTCTTGATGATCAAGCTAGACAAGTAGCTAGTGGTGGAATCTATTCAATCTTAATGAGTTTGTATTTTTTCTTTGCTATTACTAGTAATTTATATTTTATTTCATGCTCTTTGTTTTCTTTTGTTGAATTATTCTATTGCTTAGTTATTCATAGAATGGTTTATGATAAGAGGGGTGCAAAGTCAAGCAAGCTAAATGTGCACATGGATTTTATTACAACAATCGAGTGAGTTTATCGCAAAATAAAAAAATATGCATGATAATCAATGTTTTTAAATTGACATAAAAAGAAAACATAGTAAAACCTTAACCACTAAATAAGAGTAGTGATAGTAAATTTAAATCAAATATATCCATTTCAATGCTAACCGATTGTTTATTTTATGTTCATTATATTCTTATTTCAGGTGGAACAAGATCATGGATCACTATTTGGTAGGACATTATGCACTGAGTACGTATGGGTGGACATCGTACTCTTTTGCCAATACGAAGGGAACGATTGCTTGAGGAAGCACTCGCTGTCAATACAAATAAAAATTATTTATCTCATCATCATTTTAGAATCTATTTAAGTACTTCGTATTTTGTTAAAAAAATTCAAAGTACATATAATAACAACTTTCTAAATCTCATGCACATGATCCTACAGAGTATAAGCATATTGTCTCAATTCTAAAGAATAAACTAGAATGGCTATTATTTATAAATTAATTCAAAGTTATACAAGGCAAAACATATAAAAGCTTATAAATAGGACCCAGTACATCAACTTACGACACAAATTTATCAATAAAAATTTGTCACCATAATATATTTGGTATATTATATTTTTTCTGCTACGTTTTGTAAGAGTTCTTACATAAAATAGATAAGTTAAAATAAGAAAGAACCACAATTAAAAATGCCATGTGAATACAAAATTAACTAACAATAAATTTCCTAATAATAAAATAATTATAATATATACTTTATTCCCCATGGCATACTTCTTCTATTTATATTAGACATTATTAAAAATAAACCATAACTTGCTTTATACACAACACTTTTAGAACTGGTAGCTTCAAGAAGTGGTAGTTACATTATCAGACTGAATCTTTGGTCAAGTCTTGCTTTTGAGCAAGAAGAATAAATCTGGAACATTACATTGTAGTTATAAAACCAAATTTTGGATGGATCTAATGTCCAAGATCAAACACTCAAGATGCAGTAACTAAATGTTTTGGAGGACTGGTTGGTTGAGATTACATAAAATGATGGTCCAATGCAAATTGGTACAATTCTAAAAAACATCCATCCAAGTTGGCTAATGAGAACAGAGAAGTGACCAAATGCACTTAAAATATTAATAACAAACCTGCAAAGAAATTCCAGACAATGACTCCTTGAAGATATATTTTGTAGTTACATGTATTTGAACATGTTTTCCTTTGAGGATGGTGCAACAAAGTGAGCTGATGATTGGAACAAAATTTAGGTGCAAGTTTCAACTACTAACTGTTGTTACTAATAATAGTGCTTTAGATCACCTGCTAGACCAGAATCCAACTGACCATAATTCCTCACGTATTTGAGCAAGAAAATATTTAGTTCTCTTATCATAGAATAACCAAGAAAGTAAATGAAATTTGAATGTAAATTGATGCTTAGTTACCGTTCTTTCACATGTTTTAACAGATGTTAAGGCAGTTTATTTTGCAGTGGCATGTATTTGAATGTGTTTGTCACGGTGGATGTTGCAAAATTGCAATAAAGTAAGCTGAAGATTGGGACAATTCAGTTGCAAGTTTTAACTGCTAGTTGTTGTTACTAATAGTAGGACTCTAGCTCAACCACTCGACCAGAACCCAACAGACCATATTTCGTCACGTATTTGAGCAACATAAAATTTAGTTTTTTATTATGGAATCTGGAGTGTAATAAGGCAAGTAAATGAATGTAAATTGTTGCTTTGATATCATTCTCAAACATGTTTTAAAACTGATAACAAAGGCAGCTTATTGCTGGCATACAGAAATGAGAAACATGATCAACCAGTTTACTTACATCTAGAGATGATCAATCATCTTCAGGGCATACAAATAATGTACCTTATTTTCTAATCGCTTCAAGATAATGACAACTTCCAACAAAAGGTCAAAGCCCTATTACACTCAAAAAAAACTCAACAATAAGCTGTATGTCTTTAGTTACCATTTAAACTAAGCATAATAAAAAATGAGAAGAAAATAGTTTATTGTGTATCTGCCCTATATATTAACATTATAACAAGATTAACAAACCTGTGACAGAGTTAAATTAACATTTAACCCATTCCAACACCAACATACCTGAGATTTATACATGAGCCTTTGAAGGCACATCACAGACATTTATTACCCTCAAACAATGACCTGGGCTCAAACCTGAGCAGTCATGTTCCTCTGCAAAAGTGTCGTATCCAAATGGCAGAAAAGGAATTGAAGAGGCCATAGCTCACTTGGAAGGAAAAGTTGGAAGAGAAATACTACATAGATATGGTAATCTTTCAAGGCTTGTTTAACATATAAAGGAACAGTTGGAAATCAATTTCGTCTTTATTAATGCATGATAATATATAAAGGAACAGTTGGAAAACAAAGTATAAACAGGAAAAATGTGCAGGATAACGCATTTGAACGATTCGGTGACATGGATTTAAAAAAGCACACCTCTAACAAATCGCAATGTCTTTCCTTTGGACGATACAGCGCAAATCCTCCTCTGAACTCTTCAACATGCACTAAATTTAAATCAGGAAAAAGTCCTCTTTATCACAGAATGACAAAACAGAAAGATAGAAGCCATCTGGCAAAATTTCCTCATTCTTAAAGGGATTTAGCTTTCAGAGCACCTCCCAATTTATTCAGTGTGCCTTATGACAGATCTTTTGTGGATCTGGCAATAAATCTTAAGGGTTTTCACTAAAATAAGAGATGGGTCAATTATGTTAATCTACATGATGGGCGCTGCGCTATCAAACTTGTACATGCTGGAAAATGCAGTCATATACAGGCACGAAGTCCCTATGGAGAGGAACAACCCATATGAAGGAGCGTGACCATATACTACCTGTATTTACAAGGGAGTGCGGAGAATACAGGCGTTCTGTGGTGATCTAGGTGATCTACAAGACAAACCATCAAACGACAACTGAGCATATACAGTATTGAAAAAGATAAAGGTAAACACAAACCTAAGACTTGTATTAAAACCTGTTTGCAGTCACAACAAGGCTTCGATCCTGAATGCTGATGCACAAAGTTTTGACCATTTCCAACAAGCTTCGCTGCTCACAAAACATTACCCTCAAAAATTATATAATGAACTTCTGTTTCATGCAAAAATCAAGAAGACAGTTCATACGATCAAGGTCAGTGAACAATAAACAAATATTACCACCTGAACCGATGTCCATTCACTTAGGCTTGGCAGAGAAGAACTGACAGTTCCACTGCAGAGGTTTTTGGGAAACAATTCTATTATAGCAAGTTTTGTACGAAGATTTGTGGAGGATATTGAATGGGAAATATGACATCAGCAGTCTTTCCTTTAATAACATTTTCATAGTTTTTAACAATTAAAACAAATACAGTTTTTTGATTTTTTTATTTAAAAAATATATATATTAATTATTGAAAAACTATAAATAATTTAATATACAAAAAATAAAAAATTCTTATTGATGGAGAAGAAACAATTTAATCAAATGTTAAAAAAAATTGATTCAAGATTAATAATAAGATGATCCATTTTTTATTGAAAATTACATTACAAGAGATATCTACTTTATAAATATAATATTTCAGCAAATATAATAAAAAATAATTGGATTGATATTTTTTTTTTCTTTTTAACAATTTTGTGTTTGGATTAATAGTCAGTTTTATGCATAACTCTATCATCTGATACCAAAAAAACTAGATTCAAATATATATTTTCATTTGTCATTCAAATTGGATGAAAAGCTAGATTCAAATAGATATTTTTTTATAATTAGTTCATTTGTCTGTTCAGATGTATGATAGAATGGATTGTCATTTGGTAGTTTTTTTTTTAAAACTCAAAATATTGCAAATAATAATATTGGAAATAATTTTATATTATTATGACCATTTTAATTGTTTAAATTGAAGATTTTATAATTAAGTATTATAGTACTTTTTTAATTAGTAAAATAGAGTTGAGGGGTCCTTCACCTCTTTTATTAATTCGAATAAAATTTTATATCAATTATAATATTTTAGAAAAATCATCCTTAATTCAAAATTTGTTTCCATAAATGATAAATATATTAAAAAAACACATATACAACAAACATTGATAAAACATCTCACAATTAAAAGCATCTCACAAACTCAACATTATTCCACATCCTTGATGAATCTTCCACAACTATTTCACAAACCTTACCAAAACCTATTTGTAACCTTATATTCATATTGTAGAAGATAAATATCTATAGTAACTAGCATACATATGCTGAAAACAATGCACTTTTAGTGTTATAGCCATTCACAAATCCAAAACTCTTTCAATCATTCTAAAGCTGAGAAATAAGCCAAAATGATTAAAATGCTCATTAAAAAAGAGCAAATTCATAGTCATAGGGAGATAACTTTGGTAACGATGGGCTTAATATATTTTCAACCATCCATAAACAAAAGATGAATCCCAAAAGGAGAGGTAGAACTAAATAACATATTCCACAACCAAAAGTAGAGAAGTTTCAAATTCAAATGTTGAAGGGCTTCCACAAATCAACTGAATCAAGTAATTTACTCTTTTTCTCCTACATATTATAGATCCTTTTTTAAAATAGTAGTTAATTTCACATTTACACAAAAATTCAAATTATTTTGGAAGAAATAGCCCCTTGCTCTCTCTCCTATAAAGAATTCATTTAATATTAAACATGCAAATTTTTTATTTCAAAAAATACATAAAAAATAGGGATAGATTGAATGTCAAACATACCTTTTATAAACTTTACAACATTGATTCGTAACTCAGTTTTTAAGAGTTATTGTTGGTTTGACACCCAAGTCCTTTTAATCTAAATTTGTCTATAAGAAGATACATCAAATAAAAATGAATGATAGAAAATAGATATGAACCATTGAGAAAAAATGATAAAGAGAATTTTAATATTTCATGAAGGAGAATAGCATGAAACATTCAAATGAAGTAATGAATTAACAAATCATAAAATTATCAAAGGAAACTAAAATACTTGTTGAATTGAAAAAGAAGCTTCTAAAATATATTGTAATTATTATAAATTTACTTATATAAATAATTAAATCATATATTAAATTTAAATCTTACACATTTATTGAATTGAAATTATGTATGTGATTTTTCATGATTAACTTTATGACTAGACTATCTTACTTTATATCTATCATATTCTTTATACCTATAACTTCTTAATAAATAAATAATATTGAATGGTTTCTTAGATCTTGGAAAAGAATGAAAAACTAATAGGAATGTAATCAAATCATCAATATGTTGAGGATATTGAGCATGTGTTTTAACCTTTTAGGGTTTTACTAATGTAAATTCTATGTTTGATTAAAGGAATGAGTTGTCTAAATCAGTGAAATAATATGTAATAAATAATTACTAATTTGCCATAGATTTTTACTTGTTTTGAATTTATAAAAATAATAATATATATGTGTAAATAAAGACTTATCTAGAAAATAACTGACGCAAAAAATCTCAATGCTAAAAACTAAGATACGAAAAGGTCTGGGTGTTTTCAACTAGATCCCTGCCAAATTCTCTCCTAGATAGTAGCATCACACTTGCACAAGAGCACCATGTGGTTTTAGTGTCATAAAAATGGCACTAGTGTTCTCTATGCATGATTGTTCCTAAATTTTTGGTGCATTTATGCATGTGTTTCTATGTTCTATTCCTGTGCACAAAAGGTTTGAAAATCTATATTGTTCCTATAATAGTTGATTTATAATTCAAATCCTAATCTTTCTTGTAAGATATGAGAAAAAAAATGGGTATTCATTAGTAAGATAGGCTAGACATCCTCAATAGCCCATTATGAAGAGAGTTGTCTACATACTAATACTCTAAAGAGGGATGAAGCCCTATGTAGTTTTCCCTAACTAAGTGTTGGTTCAAGTACAAGTGATGCTATAATGATAGTGGTATTGAATGCCTTGAGTGTGCTTAAGATTATAAATCTAAAAAATCTGGGCTTAGGGAAGCTATAGATGGTAGCATTTAGAAGTAGAGTAGAATAGGGATTAATAACCTTGATTTTTTTCAACTTGTTTCATGTTTAAATAGGTCTTTTGAATCTAATTTCCATATAATGGATAGAGGTCTAAAAATAAAGTATTTTTCATTTTTTTTTAGCTTATGCAGACAATAAAAGATGCTTAGGCCAACCTTAGAAAGGTTTTAATTCAGAAAATATATATGTTCAAGAGAGTTAGGATAAAGGACATTAACATCATTTTGGGGGAAATAGCATCATGTGGCTCTAATGTCCTTCGTGTGGTGCTAATGTCCAAATGGTAAGTTGTTGGGCATGAAGGGCCAAGATCTGGGAATGAGGGTTTGAGACTATGTTTTGGCTTACTAAAGATGCATGTGGTCTACACAAAGGATGGAAAAGTGTAATAAAAGACTCTATGATAGGTTTAGGGCTAATCTAAGAATAGGTTGTCTCAAGTATCACTCTTAATACTCAAATGCTACTTTTAGGTGATTACATTTACCTCCATTTTATGATAAAAATGAAGCAAAACAAAATGATTAGTATAAAGGTAAAAGTAAGTGTACTTGGACTTACCTAGGAAGCGAAGCTCAAGAAATTGATTTTGAGTATGTGAAGTTGGGTCCGTGTATGTGAAGCATGATCGAAAGCATGACCTGTAATGAAACATGCATAAATCAGTTCTTATTTAAGAGATATCAAAAGTAAAATACTATGTTGAATAAAGAAGTAACTCATTAAAATATAGTAAAGAGATGAGAAAGATAAAAGGAATGAATACACCTCATTAGGTACGTGAACCAATGCATGAACCTGGTGATAACTTATGTGTGTGTGTGTATATAATGATCAAATCATTGAATATCCTAGACTGAATTGATAGCTTGTTCAATCCTCATATGTGGGTGGCTCAGGATCTTAGTCCGATTTTGACTCCATCATTGCCTACCCCTACTTGGTAGATCATGATCTGTTAATAGCTTAAATTAGACTGAAAGTGCATCTAACCCTCTCATATGGGTGGTTCAAGATCTCAATTAGGCTGAATCCATAATTGCCCACCCATATTTAGTGGATGCATCTGAAATTAAATTACATAAAGTGTTGGAAATATCCAATTATGTATATCTAATTTATGTCATCTCGGTGGCCACTCGGGTACATTAGTTGGCTTTGGACCACTCAGGAGTGCCAACCACTATAGATGGATTAAGGAATGAAATTGGTGAAAACATGGAATATGAAGTCAAGTGTATATAGCATAAAGACTGACATGGAGTTTTCCATTCCATCTGATCAACATATGTGTAACTGAGCATATGAAAATGATGTGTCATGCACATGCCTCCAATTTGGTATCTGAGTATATTAATTCTAGACTGAGTTTTAATAACCATATCTAAGTATCTAAATTGAATATAAGGATGATCATGCCACACATAATGCCCGTAATCTAAGCAATTGATATGAATTTGAGTTAAACTAGTGTGAATATGAGTAAATTATGAGCATAATTGTCAAACATGTTGATGTATATGTGCAAACATGTATTATACCTATTGAATTGTTCTAGTTAATATGAACTTCCTTGAAATTGGGGCTAGTAGATAGTGGATCAATGTGGTGTTAGTTTCCCTATCTAGGCACTAATGTTTTTTTAGTCTTAAATCTGAGTCACTGTACTAATTTTTTATTCCTTACTTTTTCCTATGTTTTGATTATGTTTAATTTTCTAAAATTAAGCCAGTGCACTGAAAAATGTTATGTGAATACAATGTAGGACACTACTCTATATGATAAACCCCTATGAATTCACCCTCTTTTAAAGGTAGTTATTGAACTTGTGTAATAATTGTCCTCAATATAAATAGATCTATAAATTGTGTTAGCCATAGCATATATGATAATTGTTTGATAGTCAAATATAATGTGTAAACATAACATCAAAATGTAATAGAATCTATGCATAAGTATGTAATGTAAGACATATGTTGTATCTAGCATTGTACAAGGGTGTTAATCAATAATCAATGTGTATAATAATAAATTTGAGTAGCTACCTAGGGGGATGGGGCATGATGTTTATCACGACACCCAAGTAGGAAGGGTAGATGCATGAGGTCCCTTATGTCATTGAAAACCGATGTGTGTAACAAGCAAAAACAAGTGTCATGGCCATGATGCATATAAGAAAGTATACATAAAAAACACATGAGTCACAAAAAAATAGGCTAAGGGGCCACAATACAAGGGACATGGGCACATGTCACTAAATATGAGAAAATATGACATACAAGGACATTGTCAAATGTCTACATACACAAGTAACAAGCAATTTTGCTTGGAGCCACATAGAAGGACATGTTCAAATGTCTGCATACACAATCAAAAAATAACATGCAAAGGACATGGGCACATGTCTAAGGCATACATGAATAAAAGTGGCATAGATCCAAAGAACAATGGCATACACAACTTCCCTTGAATAGAATAAACATAGATAACACAATCAAGTCTAAACTAGGAAAGCTAGAAATGAAAGCATGCATGAGTGTAGTAAAAATATATGTAAGAAATAGGATGTGCATATGCTAAGTCTACAGTAGTGATAGTCGGTAAAAAATATGAGTATGTGTAGTAATGATAAATATTAACATATATCAATGTGAAAACTAGAATGTAAAGAATGTAAGGATAGAAACTAGTAATATAAATTATGTATGAGATGCCCCCTAGTGGGCGAACATATCAAATAAATAACCCTGGATCAGTTTATATGTCCCTAGTGGGTAGATGATAATAAATATGGATCAATGTAGTGGACCTCAATCATTTAATCAATCTACAAACACTTGACAAAAATGACTATATTATGATAGATAGCATATGTAGTGTCTAGCAAGTATAAGAAGTGTAAACATATTAATGCATATAATCTATACATTTTTTATTTTTTAAGTAATATTTAAATGGCTTTTATGTTTTGTCATGTTATATTATTTTTGTATTTTTTGGATATAAGATATGTACAATCAAATGAAAATAAACTATGTATAAAGAGCAAGAGAAAAGAAAGTATGTACAAGGGGGTAGGAACCATACTAATTGATAAATATCATGGGAGACTCAGTATCACTATGACCTATGTCAAATAAGGGAATTGTGATCATGTGTGTTGTGTGAAAGGAAAATTGTGATCCTATAATATGTTATAGTGTATCTACTTGTGTAGTGGTGCTATGAATCTGTGGCATTGATTGTGATGCCTTGTGAACTTTAGGGGTCTTCAAATGTTTTAATCTTTTAGGGTTTTACTAATGTAAGTCTTATGTTTGATTAAAGGTATTAGTAGTATATATTAGTGAAATAATATGCAATAAAGAACCACTGATTTGTTATAGATTTTGACTTGCTTTGACTTTCTAAAAATAGTAATAAATATGTACAAATAAAGACTTATCTAAAAAACATCTAATGTGGAAAAGCCAAAATGCTAAAAATTGAGATGTAAATAGGTATAAGTGTCATCAATTAGATCCATGTGTTAGATCCTCTCCTAGATAGTAATGCCACAATAGACAGTATTGCATATGCCTCTAGTGTCTTAAAAATGGTGATAGTGCCCTTTATACAAGACTATTCCTAAATTTTGGGTGCACATGCACCTATGTTTATGGGTTTTATTACTAGGTGTACGATGATTAAAAATATGTATTATGCATGTAATAGTTGATTTATGATGAAAACCATGATCCTTCTTTCAAGTAAGGCATGAGCTGAAAATATGTATTTGTTAGTAGGATAGGTTGGACATCCTCAACACTTTATTGTGGAGAGAGTTTCCTACATACCAATACTCCAAGGAGGGATGAAGTTAGGTATAGTTATCCCCACCTAAGTGTTGGTGCAAGTGCAAGTGATGCTAGAATGATAGTGGTCTTGAATGCCTTGAGTGTGCTTGAGATTAAAAATCTTAAAAATCTAGGCTTAGGGCAGTTGTAGATGGTAGTATGCAAAAGTAGGGTAGAATAAGAATTAATAGCCTTGATTTTGCTCAACTTGTTTCATGTTTGAATATATCTTTGTCATCTAATTTCCATCTAGTGGATAGAGGTCTAAAATTCATGTATTTATAGTATTTTGTAGCTTGTGTAGATAATAAAAGATGCTCAAGCCAACCTTAGGAGGGTTTTACTTTTGAAAATATATCTGTTCGAGAGAGTTAAGATAAATGACATTAACACCATGTTGGTGACACTAGAACCATGTGGCTCTAGTGTCCTTAAGTTTGCACTAATGTCCAAATGGTAGGCTTCTAGGCATAAAGGGCCAGGATCTAGGAATGAGGGTGCGAGACTATTTTTTAGCTGACTATGGACACATGTGGTTCGCATAAAGGCTAGAAAAGTGTGATTAAATACTCTATGATAGGTCTAGGACTAATTTAGGAATAGGTTATCTCAAATAACACTCTTAGTACTCACATACCACTTTTAGGTGATTACAACATATGATCTTTCATAAATAATTAATTTTGTATCATCAAAAGTTTTAACAAGGCATGTGTTATATATACCCATTCAAAAGAGATGTAGATCTAACCTTTTAATGAAGGAAAGGAAATATATTAAATTAGTATGCTAAAAATTTATCCTCGTGAAAATAAGGGGACCATTCCCCATTATAAATAGAGATATTTGCATCCTCTTCAATACTTTATGAAGTGTAATTAGACACATCAATTGGGTCATTTTCATGTTTATATGTGATTTGTATTTTTATCTATTTAAAAACAATAAGGATGGAAAAGTGGTGCAAATGTCACATAAAAAGGTGATGCAAATCACACCAAATTTACATCACCCTTTTTAGTGAAAACTCATGCTGTTGTCATATTAATACTACAAAGGTCATTTCAATGTTGGAGAGGAGAAAGAGAGAAAGAGTGCAACTGAAAAAGCCTAGTAGCATGTTGTTCTTAGTAGAAAAGAAGGTAAGTTTATTATTTTTTGATTTTTTCTAGTTAATCATTATTGAGTGACTTATTAGTCTTATAATGTATTAATATTTTTAATGGTTATTATTAAGTGTAAGTCAAGCTAAATAAGCTAAATTATTGAATTACAAAAATATATGAAAGATAGTAAAATCAGCAAAAATATATTTATGTTTTGAAATAAGTGTATAATTGTATAAAATTACATAAAAATAGAGTCAATTGAATAAATTAGTGCTTCATTCGGAAAAGAAAATAAATAAGCCAAAATGTTAGGGAAAAGGGGGAACTAGATGGAATTTACCGAACCTTTGGGAAATTAGTTTAATTAGTGTAAAATTATGGAATTTGTGAAATTAGTGAGAAATAGGGTAAATTAGAGCAGTTGTGGAAATTAGGGAAATATATGGAAGTTAATGAAACATGGGAAAATATGGGTAAAATTAAATTAAAATTAGGCTAAACATGATAAAATTAGGAAATCTAGTGAAAAATATTGAAAATTAGATAAATTGGGTAAATTAGGGAAAGTTACAAAAATTAGTGAAACATGGGGAAATAGGGTAAAATTATGTAAAACTTGATAAAATTAGGGAGATTAGTGATAAATAAATAAAATTAAATAAATTGACTAAATTATGGAGGATTATTAAAAATAGTGAAATATAGGGAAATTATAAGAATTAGACTAAAATTATGTTAAACTTGAAGAAATTATAGGGAATTATTAACAAATAGGGGAAATTAATTAAATTGGGAAAATTAGGGTAAAATTGACCCAAGAAAAAAAAAATGAAATTAGTGAAATTTGGGGAAATTATGGTGAAATAAATAATTTACATTAAAATTAAGTGTAAAATAGAAAAATTAAAGGAAACTCGAGAGATTAGATAAATTGAAGAAATATACAAAAAATTGTGAAATGTGGGAAAATTAGGCCAAACTTGACAAAATTATACAAATTATTTTTATCTTATTTTTTATTCTGATGTGCATTATTATTATTATTATTATTATTATTATTATTATTATTATTATTATTATTATTATTATTATTATTATTATTATTATTAATTTATTTAAGTGCATTTACTAAATAGAGGAGGAGATAAGAACTTCAATTTCCTATAAAGAACATCTATTTTTTACATAATTAACCTATTTAGAGAAAAATCAAGGTTATGTGCAGAAAGTTGAGGGACAAAAAGGGGCTTACCTATAAACATGCTTTCCCTGAAAACTGAGAAATCTCAACTTATGTAGATTATTTGAGATGGCTATACTCAAAATTTTAAGATGGTATACGAACATGAATTATATAATTTTGAGTCTAGATTCTAAAACACTAATTTTTAAAAAAATGGCTAAGTTAAAACATATAAAATTTAAAGAGGAATTCCTATTTTTTAGGAAAGTAGATTAGATAGTTAGTCATGCAGCTCCTCATTTTTTTGCATCATTTAATATGTTTTGAAACCTTTTAGTAGAAATTTAAATAAGATCATCTACTTTGTGACCTATAATTTTTTTTAATTCCATGTGTAAAATTTTAATTAATTTTACAAGTAAATAGATCTTCAAAAAATGACAAAATAATATATAGCTAGTAGTGCATCCCCCATAACTACCTCCAAAAAATTAAAAATTAGTTTTTTTTTAATGATTATATAATTAGGCCTATTTTGTGACCTTTTTTTCATTTGGGTCAATGAAAAAATACATAAAATTATATAGGCATGTAATGGCCTAAAAAAGCCATGGCTAAAAATCTACAAATGGAAACCTTAAAATAGTCTAAAAAATAAAATAAAAATCAGTTATTTGGAAAGAAGAAAATGGGCTCATCATCATAGTAATAATGTTACAAATTGTCTTGTTGAAATTCATAGTATTTTTGGTGATGGAAGTTGAATTTTATTAGTTTATATCAAATATATTAGATTTATCTATGTGTCTAAAATTCCAAGCGTTTGGCTCAAGAATACAAGCCATTTTTTAGCCAAAAGACATGGTTTTTTCATTCAAACATATCATATCATACATGTAATAAAACATGTACATGCAATAATGCATACACATTATAGAGAGTACATGTTACATTGACATAGCAAAAAAAAACAAAATGATTCCATGTGTACATGTTTATATTTATCTATCTATTCACATCTCTAATTTTTATATTTTTATTTTAAAGTGGAGTGTGTCAATATATACACTACTATGAAAAGGACATAATGGATATAATGATGAAATTTTGGTGAGTTTGTGTCTACAATCATAATTTTGACTATATAAAATATGATTTAGGGTTCATCCATAGTTAGTTTCATTTCAAAATCAATGAAATAGTCAATTGTTTCTATGGTGAAAGTAATTAGGGCCAATTTGAACCCCTTTAATGTAACTATGTGTATAGGATGTGATTTAAGGCTAAATTATCTTAGATTTATGACATATTTGAGTGAATGAGTGAATTATTGTAATCAATGATACAATTTGAGTAAAATCGATCCTCATGAACCTAATTTTGACTATAAAGGATGAAATTTTGGGATGTCAACCCCAATGTCATAAAAAACCAAATAGTCCATTAGTTGAATCCAAAGTCAATTAGGGATAATTTGAATTCCTTCAACATAACTATGACTATAAAATATGATTTGAATCTTAATCAGCTCTAATTTCATTAGAGAATGAATTAAATAATCATTTGGTTCAATGATAGATGCAAGTTTGACATGTATAGGATGTGGTTTTGGGTTCAATAATTTATAATGTAATCATATAATGAATAAAATAGTCAATTGATTCAATTATGGAGGTAATTAAGGTCAATATGAGCCCATTGAACCTAATTACATCTATACATTGCGATTTGAGGCTAAATTGGCTTTGATTTCATCATATATTGAAGCAATTTGTCAATTGGTGCAATCAATGACCACAAGTTTTTAAAAAATGATCCATATGAACCTATTTTCAATTGTATATGATGTGACTTGGAGTGAAATTGATCATAATGTCATCATATAATGAACTAAATAGTTGATTCATTCAATCAAAGAGAAATTTTATGCCAATTTAAGGCCCTTTAACCTAATTTAAGATTAGGGTGTTATTTGGGGCTAAATTATCTTTAATTCCACATGGATTGATCTAATTATTCAATTAGTTTAATTATAGATGTGATTTATGCCAAATTGAGCATTATGAACCTATTTTATGGCTCAATAAATTCTATAAAAAGTAATATATAGCTTAATCAACCCTAATTTTATCACAAATATAAACATGAAGGTAATTGGGGCTATTCTGAACTTGTTGAAACTAACTACAAGTATAAGATGTGATTTGGGGATAAATTTTCTCATATTTCTTGAACCCTAAACTCAATCTTGAACCCTAATTTTAACACAAATGTAAACATGAAGGTGATTTGGGCCAATCTGAACCTGTTAAACCTAACTGTGAGTCTAGGATATGAATGGGTGCTAGAAATTAGCTCATATTTCTTGACATATTAACTAATTAGTTGATTATTACAATTAGTCATGTAAGTTGGATGAAATTGAACCTTTTGAACCTAATTTTGATAATATATGATATAATTTAGGGGTTAATCGACCCAAATATCATAATAAAATAAACTAAATAGTCCACCAATTTAATCATAAAGGAAATTAGAGTGAATTTGAGCCCCTTCAACCTAACTACAAGATCAGGTCATGATTTAGGGCTAAATTAAATCTAATTCCATCATGAATTGATCTATTTAGTCAATTGGTGCAATTAGGGACATGATTTGGGCCAAATTGAGCCTTGTGAACCTAATTAATGGCTCAATCTTTTGTATAGGATGTAACATATGGCTTATCAACCCTAATTTTGTCATAAATGCAAATATAAAGGTAAATGAGGAAAATATGAACCCCTTGAACCTAACTTAAAGTCTATAATATGATTTGGGGCTAAATTAACTCATATTTCTGACATATTGATCCAATTAGTTATTTTTTATAATTAGTGATGCATGTTAGATGAAATTGAACCTCGTGAACCTAATTTTGACTATATAAGATGTAATTTTGGGGTCACTCAACCCCACTATTATAACACCCTAAATTAAATATTCCATTAATTTAATCATGAAGGAATTTGGGGCCAATTTGAACCTAGCTAGAGGATAAGGATGTGATTTTGGGCTAAATTAGCTCTGATTCCATCACATGAATTGATTTAATTAGTCAATTATTGTAATTAAGAACATTATTTGGTCTATATAGATCCTCGTATACCTAATTTTAACTATATATGATGTAATTTGGGATTCAATACACACCAATTCCATAACACCTTAAATAAAATAATCAACCAATTCAATCATGTAGGAAAAATGGGCCAATTTGAGCTCTTTCAACCTAATTATGACCATAGAATGTGATATGGGGCTCAATCAGACCCAATTTTATCAAAAATACAATCATAGAGGTAATTCAGGGTAATATCAACCCCTTGAACCTAACTATGAGTATATTATGTGATTTAGACATCAATCAAGAAGCAATGACACCACATAATATTCTAATGACATAATTATATGGCATATAATTACGTAAGTTTAACATGTATGTGTTATAACATGTATGGGTTGTGTTCAAAATAGAAAAAAATCTTATTTTAGTGATTATATTCAACTTTTATTGAGAATTATGTCCTTACATTCTCTACATCATTCTATGGCCTACAAGTCGAGGACAAAATCTATCAAGTTTTTTTTGGACCTCACCTTCAAAAGCTATCGAGTTATTTTTTAGACATGTGTTAAGTTTTATAGTCATGGATGATGGATCTGATTTTAAGAATAAGTAGAATTTAAATCACAAAACACTAGATTAATTATAAGTGTTTAGATAAAAACAAAATATATTAATTCAATCATTTTGCTAGAGACAAGGTATAAACACTATCCCTAATGAACCAAATGTTGTAGATAATGATGAATTGAATAATGATAATGAATACTTACCTAAAATCCTTAATAATTTTTCAATTCCACATTCAAAGTATGAAGCCTTTTTATTTTATGGATGATGAATATATGCATGATGATTTACCCCTAGCCATGATCAAAATTACATGGAAACACAAAATGATGAAAGTAACAATGAAGAATTTGCCATAAAAACACTAAATAATGAATGTAACAATGAAGAAACTAGTAGTGAACATAATGATATGGAAACACCCTCTCAACAAATGCCACCATTAATAATGACTCCAAGGATTATGTGTATAAAAGACAAATACTTCGTTGAAGATGATGAAAACATTTTGAAATTGATCCATAACAAAATGTCTAACCACTATTCAATAAGAATAATTTAAATAATTTGGGATAATTTCATAGAAAAAATAGACTTTGATAGTCAAAAATGTCAATTGTTTATTTCATTGATGTAATTAATTAATATGAGACCTACAATGTCATGTTAGGACTAAAAACATCTAACATAAATGGCAAGGACAATGAAATTATTGAAAATATGCATGATGAATATCATACTATATGCATGAAAACACGTAAAAAAGATTGTAATATTGTCTGCCATATTATTACAACTTGTGATACAAGTGGTGAAATAGAGAAAATATGTTTGATTTCAAAAACTAGCCAAACAATAAATATAAATAGAAAAATAATAATTAAGGTAATTAGAATACAAAAAATACTTAATGATTCCAATACCAATGAGCTCTAGTCATTCTCTATTAGACTTTCATTAAAGTACAAGGATAAAGATGATGCTCTCCAAGATTTACTTGAATAATTTTGGAAAGATGATACAAGAGTTTCACCCAATAGAAAAGATGCAGGGAAAAAAAGAGTTGGTTCTCGTAACTGTGAACCACATCTAAAAAATTTCTTGGATATAAGCCAAACACAACTATACTCTAAGATATTACCAAAACATCCAAAAATATTTGTTAGTCAAATATATTTTTAGATATCCAAACCCTTTTTTGTAAAACTAAATTACACATGCACCACTTATTATTTTAGGAAACATGTTGAATTTTCTATGAACTATTATGTTTTTTTCCATATGCATTGTACTTGTCATACTAACAACATTTTACAGGAGTGTGGTATGCAATTCTACTAAAATCATTAAGAGAATTTATTTCAACCATTTTATGTGAAAGACTATATCAATAATTTTTTATAACAAAACATGTTTGGGTGAAATTACAACATTTGTGGTGGATTGTAAAATTTAAAAAAATATATCCATAAGAAGAGTACAAGTGCAATTGGACAAGAATTTGTTGGTTTGATATAAACAAATATGTGACATATCAACTAAAATATGGCAAAAAATCTAAAGTGTGTGAGCTTGTTACAAAAAATACTTGTTTCAAAATTTACAATCAAACTCAAGGAGGAAATTGTTTATGAGTATGTAAGTCATAAATAGGGATAGATGGTGCGATAAACATTTCAATTTTAGTAAGGACACATTCCCACTTGGTTCTATTATTTTAGTAGTTGACTTTCTTGAGAATTACACAAACATAAGTTCAATCACAATATTATAGATTAGAAAAGGTTTCCATATTCACGTATATAACATTTATACATGTACCTAATAACACAAAGAAAGCTATAAAAAAAATAAAAGGAGTACATTTTAATATTTTAGTGATGATCAATCACACTATACAAAGTATGTGTAAGGTTATTTTGAGATGTTCTATAAAAAGATGATTGAGAGGAACATTACTTTTAATCCACATTATATTTGGTCAACTAATTTTAGACCATAATTCAAGAATGGATGGATATTTTACCAGTTGATAAAAATGCACATTACCAGTGGCATATAAAATATTTTGAGTTTCACTAAGGATATCCATATAAAAGGTGAGCATGATGGTGCTAAATCATGTGTAAAAAGAGTTGTGATAAGAGAGGAATTGAAGTTTAAATATGGAAATGTTTTGACTGATGCAAAAACCATTATTGAATGGTGTAACAAGAAAATGGGCCATGGTTATCAAGAAAATTCTAGTGTTTGTAGATATTTTTGGTTGATGGGTGAAGATAAATTGGTAAAGTATGAATATTTTATGACCATAACATGATCAAATGAGTTCCACTCAATTTGTATCTCAAATTCAGGTTCTTGGACTATTCATATGAGACACTTGGTATATTTATTTTTTACATGCACATAATTTATTTGGAATGAGTGTGAGTTACAAGATTGGGTGGATGAATGGATCTTTAGACCTCTAAATCCAATTGACACATATCAAGTTCCACTAGCATTATAACTTTAGATATGACATTATCACATGACTTTGATAATGTATCTATCTAGTGCAATTAGGTATAATATTAATCATTACATACTATTTATTCTCATTATCTATATTGAAAACGTCATTAAATTTTATTTTTGTGATATAGGGAATGTTTTTGTATTATTGTTGATGAGGATAATGAAGTAAAAATACTATTTACATTGCTGTGTAGAGGAAAAAAATAAATTTAGTTCCCCAGTCATAGATAGAGAAAAAATTGACTATCCCATTGGGTTTATGGTAGTCACTGAAACTTGGATTCAATGATATCATTTTTTAAATTAAGATGTATGGTTGTTTGAAGACTTTGAAACACATAGGATGATACTATACTATTCAAATTGGCTTCTTATAACAAATATTCAATTGGTTAAATATCATGGGAGTCCATCAAACAATAATGTATGGAAAGTTCATGAGTTAGACCATAAAGCTACTCTTTCTACTATCAAGATTAGAACATATCTTAGTGGTTCACTGCATTGAAATTGCATGGTATGTTGAGTTCACAAATATAGATGTATTTAATTTTACCCAATTTTATTGATTTAGTAGGTAATACATATAAATTTCATTTTTAATTACTTACTAACAAAACATTTGTAGGTTAGTGGTGCTAAATAGGCTTTCACCTTCACACGGTTGGTACTGCTAGTAAATAATTTAATATTTTTGAAGCTAAGATAAGCTTAATAAAATTAAACCATTATTATTAGCATACTCAGAGGCTAATAAGCTAGTACTAGATGTTATTTTTGACCCCATATGTGTTACAAGCATTAATTTCCTTCCATGAAGCAATAGAGGTGGAGATCTCTAACCACTGCTTCAACATTGACAACATTTATTATCAATGTTTCCAAGATCTTGAACAGTTTTTAAAAAATGCATCTAGATGGATTTTTAGGTTATGGTCATGGGATCATGTGTCATTTCCCATTCATATTTTTCTGAAGTGATGGATTTACATGTTGAGGTCTTAGAGTTATATGTTTCTATTAGAGGACAAGAACTTGTCTCTTTATTGCAAAAAAGTTACATTTTAGAACTTATTACTATAGCATGTGCCATGGATTCATCTCCAAATTTTCATTAACATGTTTCAAATGACTTATAGAATCTATTTTACGCATGTCTAAAGTTACCTTAAAAACTATAATTTTCTCTTATTGTGAAAGGCATTATTGAGTCTGGAATGGATAGTTGGTCACTCAACGAGGCATGATCAGAGGCCAAGAACATAACTTCTTACCCTAAAAAACTATAAGTTTTTCCTATTATGAAGGGAATTATTGAGGATATAATGGGTAATGGGTTACTTAACTAGGTGTGATTCAATTCCAAGAACCTAGTCTTAAATGTTATCTACTACCCTAGATGTGTTGGCAACACCAGTTTCCTTCCATGAATCATTGAAGGTTGAGATGTCCAACCACTAATTTAAAATAGAAAAAAATTATTGTCAATGCTTCTAAGTTCCTAAATAATTGTGGAATCATGCATTTGGATGGATTTGGAGGTCATGGTAATGGTATCATGTGTCAATTTCCTATACAAATGTGTTATAAGTGATGTATTTGCATGTGGAGATCTAGGAGGAAGAAGTGTTAGTTAGAGGACAAGAACTTACATCTTCATTACAAAAGCAGTGCATTTAATTATTAATTATTACATGTGCCATGATTTCATATCCAATGTTCCATCAACATGTTATGGGTTAAATTTATAGTGATTATACATGCACGTGAGGGTTATTTTAGTGCATTCAAATTACTTACAATTTTCATTTTGTGCACATCTAAATTTAATCTTAAAAATCATAATTTTATCTTATTGGGAAGGGTGTTATTGAGGCTGGAATGGATGCTCTATCTCTTGATCAGGTGTTATCAAAGGCTAAGAACCTAGTATTAGATGTTATCTACCACCTTAGGTGTGTTGGCAGTTGGTACAAGCATGAGACAAGGATGTCCAATTAAAGACATCCATTTATGTTTGTGTTGTAAGGGTTCATAATTCTAAATAGATAAATTGACACATTTTATCAAACAATTAGATAACCTCTAACAAATATCAACTTCCATTCTTTATCACAACATAAATAAAATTTGAAATATACCATTATTGGGATTACTGCATATATAACATGGAGGAGAACAATAAACTCTACCCTTGTAGGGCTCAAAAAAAAGTATACCTTCAAGATAATAATCTACATAGTCACCTACAGACCCAAAATGACTAAAACAATGGAATTTGGTCTTCTATCTTCACTTCCATCTAACCACCCCCCCAAATTAGGGGTCATCTTGATCATATAGATATAATAGAATGTCTTATGATCTTCCCCAACACATCAACAACTTCCTTAAACATTTCATTTCCCATCTTGAATTCTCTAAGGTCCAAATGATTTCAAACAAAAGTTCAAACCCATGTTTTTATGTGCATAGGATGATGCAATCAAGATTTACACAATAAATAAAAAAGGAAAATTAATACATTTTTTAGCCTAGACCCTTACGAGATTTTGAGTGAATGTTACACCAGTCATAGGCATTTCCATTTTTAAATGGTAGCAAATAATATCAAAAATTGAGCATACATCTACATGTGGTTGTAATCTCATTTCCTAAGTTTGCAAAAAACCTATAAAACACACTTTAATAATATGATACCTTTTTGGGATTCCGTTGGCACTATACTCACTCACAAGGTCAAAGACCCAGTTGGTATTGTAGAAAATGAATAGCACTGCATCAAAAGGTTCACCTCATTAATGACTCCATCGAGCTTTACATACCAGATTACCACTATAAACCATCAATGATGTAATGAAGACTCGAGAAGGATTTTATCACCAAGATACATTGTGCTCACATGGTATTCAATAAACCGTCATCAGTTTTCCTTTAAGCACTTTAAAACCTATCATATTTTTAGTTCTAATCAACACTACAATATATTGTGTTGAATATTGAGTTTATTTAAGACCTATGCAAGATTTATAATCTTGAATTTCACTATCAACGAAACATTGGTCATTTTAATAACCAAATGCAAACATTGAGGCCAACTTAGGCTTTATGAACACACTTTATAGCTATAGGCAATTCAATTCATTCATCCTGTTCATTCACTTATTGGAATTTCTCTTAATTAACACTATTAATTTGAACACTAGCACTGCTTTCCTAGTCAAAATTGGGTCCTAGTTAGCAAAGGGTAAATCTTTACAAGAATGCATCATTCAAATTGGAAAACCAAAGCATGATTAAAATTATCTATCAATAAAATTAGCACCAAGACCAAAGCAGAATCTTGAAACTTGATTTCTATTATATTTCCAATTTTAAAGTGTTCATGACCCAATCTGTTAGTAGGCCCCTAATTAGCAAGGTTGAGTGATGAAAATTCAGTGATAGACCAATTACAACTGTGACTTGTCCAATCTTAGAAAGATGGATATTACCAACAAAACCCCATGGAAAAACACAATTCAATAAGATGGATGATGAAATGTACAAGATTATGTCACCATCAAGATCAGGGCAAGTGCAAAAATGATACAAAATGGATAATGGGATAACTTCCTCCATACCAAACCACACTGAAAACCAAATAAAAAGAATCAAAGAATTAGAAAGTAAACACACATTATTTTTGGGGATGTAAGATTTCTTAAGACCATCGACACTCCTGTATCAGAAACCCAGGGTTCAAAAAATGTGAGGTCTAACTTACATATACGGGATAAGAAGAAAATATACTCTTTTGGTCATGAGGCATAGTGACCATGCCATTCCCTTCCAACACACCAAGCATCTCAATTGAATGTTCTTATTTTTATTTCACCATTTCTAGGTCATAATTGCTAGTTTCAAACATGTTCCCTTCTCATTTCTACTCTCTCTCTCACTCTTTGTGTAATTCAACCACCCACCATTCTCTCTCTCCTTTTTATTCTTATAGCCACCATCACCCATCCTCATTTGCCAAATTCTTAACCAACTATCAAAACACTCCCTTGTGGGATGAAACCCACACTCATACATCAACCATTTCCTATATGCTCTATCATGCACCTTACTCTCACATGTGGGGTCAAACCCACCATAGACTGACCACCTCCTTCTAAATTCCACTTAGATTTGTACACATATTGTCCTACTAGCTATTGGATCACTCACACCATTACATACCACCATTTATATTTTCTCTCTTATGGATTCAATATCACCTATCACTCTCAATCTCAACACAAATGAATTGACATACAATCGGGTATCCAAATGATAGCCCATATGATCTAATATCACCTCAAGGATAGTCCTTACCTTCTCATCCTTAAAAATCCACATTGATATGGAAAGCAATCTCTCATTCTCTGATGCAACATCTTCTTATACTCCACACACTAGGGATGCCATGTACATTATAAACTCCCTCTTCTAATTGGTGACTCAAGATACTCACTTTACATACCTACAACACTAGGTTCTTCATCACACACTTGAGTTGATCTCAAACTCAACTGCTCTAATTGATCCTTCACCATGCTACAAGCTTTCTCCACAACAATCTTTGGTTTCTCAAAGCGTTCTCTAAAAACATTTAGTTTTTCTAGGGATAACTCTTATTCATCCAACTTCTATAATTTAGCATTCACGTACACATCTCATTGAGAACCAAATTGTTCCCATGATCTATCACACTCTCTTATCTCCAAACTAAATTGTAGGTTCTCCTTTATAGCTAGAATATCATCACCAACTAGATTTTGTATCATTACTTCCATATTTATCTCTTTGACAAATTATTCACTTTATCTCTCATATTAATGAACATGATGGACCACTCCATACTTAGTCATTATCTCCAATGTTTTATCCAAGCCTAAATTTACATATTGCATAAATATATTAGGGAAAAAAAGAGTTCCCACATTCACCTCATAAACCACCTTGTCATGCTTCAATGTTATGTTCTCTAAACCTTCACCAATGCTAGCATGTTTCTCATGCTTTTCATTCTCACAATGATCTCTCAAAGTCTCCATATCAGCCATGTTGAATGTTTTCATCTCCTCATCCATACCTCTTATTTTAGATCCTTTGCATTGTTGAACCTTCTCAATTATATCCTTATGTGCACTTGCTTACACAACCTATACATCCAATGTGTCCACCATGGAAACATGCAACTCTACTTGGTTTACTGCTTACTCTATATGCAACTTTACATGGCCACCATATTCATTCAACTCTATCACATGTGTTGTTCCTTTATTTTTCTCAACTCCACTACCATCCAACTAAAAATTGGAAAGATCATTTACATATATAACCAAGGTCAAATTAACCATTTAACCACTCATGGGACTTCACAACTACTTTCCCATTGTCACACTATGGGTCTTCAACTTTAGGTAGACAATGTACCACTACTCCATCATCCATCACAAGGATGTATCCATATATGGTTTTCTCACAACTCATATCCATAATGTTGTGTTGAAAATCATTACTAGGCTCTACATATATAAGCCTCTCCTTCCTATTATCTTCCATAATAACCTGTGCATTGGTGCACCTATGTACCTTTATGATACTTATCAAATTAGTCTTTGATTGTTCACATGATAACTCCCCATCCTCATTTCTCATTTTAGATGCTTCTCACCAACTCTCTCAAACCTCTTCATATAAAGCTTCCTCAACCATACTGACTGCAATTTTGGGTGCAAAAAATGCACCAACACCTTGGAAACCATTTAGTCCCACTCACAAACCTTTCACTTACCTTTCCTTTATCTCCTCACTTGGAGATCTTTCCAATAAATTGATGCAAATCCATGCAACCTTCACCCTCATGGGATCAATAATATTATCATTTATAAAACACATATCTAGCTCAATTATCCAAATCATGTGTTTTTATTAATTTTCTTGTCCACAAAATAAAGAAATAGCATTTAAAGATTTACCTCTTTTCTCCACCACAGCCTTGACTAGTCTCTTTCATCTATTGGCCTCTTTTATTTAACTTATTTGGCCTCTATCCAAAGTTTCTATCTATAATTTTAAGGAAAAAAAATCCCAACATCAATGTTTCCTTATCACTATCACATGTAGATACACCATCATTTATTTATACATACACACTCATCACATCCTCTCTTGCTTGGAGTGATTTTGAAGTCTCTGTTAACTCACCCATCTCACATGACCTTATCTTGAGTGTCATCTCTCTTACCAAGAAATCTCCTCTATCATAACCTACAATGGAATCCAAGTTGAGTCTCACAAACTCCCTTAATCTATAAGGACTTCACACACCTATAACCACCTATGAAATATTCTCAATAACTTGTAAACCACTAATAGACTTCTCTCTCATAGACTACCATACACAATGATGAGTTTACACAAATTTAAAGACCATATCTTAGTTTGATACCACTTGTTACAATCATGAGACAAGGAGGTCCAATTAAGGATAACCATTAATGTTCATGTTGTAGGGGTTCACAACTCCAAATAGACACACTGACACATTTTGTCAAATAATTAGATGACACCTAACAGAAATCAAATTCCATTCATCATAGCATAAATACAATTCAAAATATTCCACTATTGGGAGTAATGCATACATAACATGGAGGAAAAAAATAAACTCTACCATTACAAGGCTCACAAAAAATATTTCCTTCAAGATAAGAGTCTACACAGTCACCTACAAACCAAAAATGACTAACACAATGCAATCTAGTCTTGTATCATCACTTCCATGAAACCACCCCCTCCCCCCCCCCCCCCCCAGCGCAATTAGATATCATATTGATCACATAGATTTATAAAAATGTCTTATGATCTTCCCCAATGCTTCAATAATGTCCTTAGACATTTAATCTTCAATATCAAATGCTCTAGGGTCAAAATAATTTCAAAGAAAAGTGAAACCCTTATATTTATGTGCATAGGCCAATGCAATCATGATTTACACAGTAAAGAAAAAAGGAAAATGAATGTTTTTGCTTAGCCTAGACCTTGATGGGATTTTGAGTGCATTTTCCACTAGTCATAGGCATTTACCTTTCTAAACGATAACAAATATGAACAAAACATGAGCATGCATCTACAGGTGGTTATAATCAAGTTTTTTAGCATGAATTAAACTTAAAAAATGCACTTTAATAATATGAGAGATTATCAGGCTTCCATTGGTGATTTACTCATTTTCAAGGACAAATACCTAGACTGTCTTCTGGACATAGAATATCACTACATCAAAACATTCACCTCACTCATGAATCCATCAAGATTCACATACTAGATTACCATTGTAAACCATCAATGATATAAATAAGACTTAGGCAAGATTTTATCACCAAGATACATGGTATTCATTTCAACCTTCATCAAGTTTTCTTTAAGCACTTAACAACATGTTGAATTTTTAGTTATAATCAACAATATATTGAATACGAAGTTTATTTAAGACCTGTGTGGGATTTAATATCTTGAATTTCACTGTCAACCAAACATTGGTCCTTTCAAGACCCAAATGTAAACATTGAGGCCAAATCAAGGTTTATAAATACAATTTATAGCTACATGTAATTCATTTCATTCTTCCCAATCTTGGTCAAGCCTTTAATCTCAAATAACATTATGGGAATTCATCCTACTTAACACTATTAATTTGAACACCAATAATACTTTCCCATTCAAAATTGGATCTCAATTAGAAAAGGGTGACTCTTCATAAGAATGCATAGTTAAAATCACCAAACCAAAGAATGATTATAAATGCTCTATTAGTTGAATTATTACCAAGACCAAATCAAAATCTTGAAACTTGATTTCCATTAAATTACCAAGTTTGAAGTGTTCATGACACAATTGGTTAGTAGGACCTTGATTAACAAGTATAAGTGATGTAAAGTTAGTGATAGACCAATTACAACTATGACTTATGCAATCTTATAAAGATGGATATTACCAACAAAAACTTGAGGCAAAACACAACTCAACAAGATGGATGATGAAAGGTATAAATGATGTCACCATCAAGATCAAGCCAAGTGTAATAATGATCTAACACATATACTGATATAACTTCTTGCACACCAAAACACACCAAAAACTAACTAGAAAAAATCAAATAACTGAAAAGCAAGCACACTCTATTTTTTATTATGAAATATTTCTCAAAACCATGAATTCTTCTACATCGGTAGTGTCAGTTTCTATCCATGAAGCAATGAATATTGAGACCTTGAACTACTATTTTAACTTTGATAACATTTGTTGATAGTGATTCTAAACACCTATTTTTTTTTGAAAACATGCATCTAATTGGATTTGGAGGTGTTAATATTCCAATAATGTGTCATTTTCCTATCCATATGTGTTCAATGTGATGGATTTTTATTTGGAGGTCCTAGTGGTGGAAATGTCATTTGGAGGATAATAACTTGTCTCTTCACTATAAAAAATTGTATTTCAGGACTAATTACTATAGTGTGTGTTACATATTTATCTTAGAGTTTTGTCAAATTTATCTAAGGTTAAAATATATAGATTGAACATACATGTGAGGGTTCTTTTAGTTCATTCACATGATTCATGCAATTTTTGTTTTATGCATGTGTTAATTTATCCTTAAAAATACAATTTTTTCTTGAGGTCAAACTGGGTAGTGGTTTACTTGATCAGTTTTGATAAGAGGCTAGAAACCTATTCCTATATATTATCTTCCACCCTAAACATGTTTTTATATCTATTTTCCTTCCATAAAGCACAGAGGTTGATATCTCTGACTGCCACTTCAATTTTGACAATATTTGTTATCAATTTTTCCAAGCTCATGAACAATTATGAAAACATGAATTCAAGTGGAATTAGAGGTATTTATATTTTTAAAAAAATAAATAAATATAAAGACATGTTAAAGTGATGTATTTTCATGTGGAGGTCCCAAAGGTGGAAATGTTAATTGGAGTACAAGAACTTGTCCTTTCACTATAATAAAAGTTGCATTTCATGATTTATTACTACAACTTGTGCCACATATTCATCTCCAAGGTTACATTGACATGATATATGGTAAAATTATAGGGATTTTATATGGATGTTAATGTTCTTTTGGTTCATGAAAATGACTTACTTTGTAAATTTTATGCATCTAAAGTTACCAAAAATATTACAATTTTATCATTTTGGGAAAGGTGTTCTTGAGGCCAAAATGGGTAATGGGTCACTCAATCAGGCATGGTACTAGGAAAATAACCTAATATTTTATGTTATCCACCACCTCATATGTGTTTTTCATGATAATTTCCTTCCATGAGTAATCAGAGTGGAGATCTCTAACTACCACTTCAACTTTGAGAACATATGTTTTCAGTGTTTCCAAGCTCCTGAACAGTTGTGAAAACACGCATCTAGGTGGATTTTGAGGTTTTGGTATTTGTATCACATGTAATTTTAATATCCATACATGTTCAAAGTGATGGTTTTTCATGTGGAGGTTCTAAAGGTGAAAATGTTAGTTGGATGACAAGAACTTGTCTCTTCACTACAAAAATGTTGCATTTCAAGAATGATTATTACAATGTGTGCCATAATTTCATCTCCAAGGTTCCATCAACATGATATATGCTTAAATTATATTTATTTTAAATTCATATTTGGGTTATTTAAATTCATTATAATGACTTATGATTTTCATTTTATTCGTGATTGAAGTTACCCTAAAATAATGTAATTTTCTTCTATTGGGAAGGGTGTTCTTGAGGATGGAATGGGTAGTGGATCACTCAATTAAGCATGATCAGAGTCAAATAACCTGTTAATATATGTCATACAGTACCCTTAATATATTTCCATCTCCATTTTTCTTCCATGAAGCACCGTAGGTGGAGATATCTAAGTGTCACTTCAACTTTAAAAACATTTGTAGCCGATGTTTCCAAACTCCTAAACAATGTGAAAACACACATCTAGGTGAATAATTATTCATTTTCATGTGGGGTTTAAGGAGTCATAAATGTCAATTGGAGGACAATAATTTGTCTCTTCACTACAAAAAAGTTGCATTAGAGGACTGATTACTGTGGTATGTCTTAGATTTGTATCCAAGGTTTCATTGATTTATATTGGGTTAAATTATATGGATTATAAATTCATGTGTGTGTGTTATTTAAATTCATTAAAATTACTTATGGTTTCTATTTTACATGTGTATGAAATTACCCTAAAAACTACAAGTTTATCATATTAAGAAAAACATTTTTGAGGCTAGAATGGGTAGTGGTTCACTTTACTGAGTGTGTTTAGGTGCCAATAACCTATTATTAGTTGTTATACCCCACCCTAGATGTGTTGGTAGTTTTATTTTACTTCTAAGAGGCATTGAAGGTGGAGATCTCCAACTATCACTTCAACTTTGACAACATATGTTGTCAATGTTTTCAAGCTCGTAGACAGTTGTGAAAACATGCATCCAGATGAATTTAGAGGTCATGAATTTGTATCACGTGTCATATACCTATATATACATGTTAAATTTTATTTATTTTCATGTGGAGGTTCTATAGGTGAAAGGAGACCATAATCAAAATGGGACAACTTTTTTTAGGAACATGAGAGCACAATTAGGCTTTTGAATGGCTACAAAGTAGATTATGATGATGGAAATATTGTAAAAATTATTTTAAATGTGAGAATATATATTTATGATTATTATTTGAGTGAAAATGAAAATAATTTCAAGTATAAAACAACTTCTAACATGTGTGAATTAAGTGACCAAGAGTTTTAATCGAAAAACAAATTCTCACTAGTGTCATAGGGATGCATTCAAATAGCTAGTATAATGTTAAATCTTGAAAAATAAAAGATATAACAAAGAGGTATACCCAAAATATGAAACATGATGGCTATACAGAATTAATTTTACTAGTGAATTCATAATTTTAGGATGATGGTTATCCTCATATTGTAATATTCTTTTCTTATCAAATTTTTTAGATACTTCTCTAATGGAAAGAGGAAACTGCAAATGATTTCAATACAACCTTTTATCAAATTTGGGGTGTTACTTGATTATTTATAAGTGTTTATGACTCTAGTTGATTCTTTATGAGTAGTGCATCAATTAAAAATTTGAGAATAATATTATTGGTTCTTTGGTATCCTAACTCTAATGACACAATTAGACCCAACATTTTGAGTTTTCATTTCTTCTTAAGATACTGCTACATAACTAGATTTTTTTTTAATATTTAACTAGAGTATAACATGCAAATGAGATCAAACTCTACCAAGGAGGCACAAACCATGAGTGTGGTATGCTTAGTAATCTCTTCACCATATGATTTTTTTTATGATCAATATTTTAATGAGCCCTTTGGTAGTTTTTAAAAGCATACAAAAGGAATTGGATTTAACTTGTTGTTCAAGATGGGATATAATATAAAATTACTTGGAAATAATGGGAAAGATATGAAAAATCCCATAAAGATTCAACAAAGGGCTCAATATGCAAGGTTGGG
This sequence comes from Torreya grandis, assembly GCA_037957365.1. Lineage (NCBI taxonomy): Eukaryota > Viridiplantae > Streptophyta > Pinopsida > Cupressales > Taxaceae > Torreya > Torreya grandis. The sequence continues at coordinate 919,694 of JARHVA010005405.1, forward strand.
GTATATTAGTGGTAAATAATAAATTTGAGAGTGCTCCAAAATAGTTGAAGCAAGAAAAGATTACAAATACAAATAGGCTAATTCAATAGCTCAGTAAAAAAAAATTTATAAGGTAAATCCATCATTCTTTTTGTCAAATATAATGAGGAATTGGAGTGTCTAAATAATGGATATATTTATAATGAAGTCAACATCTCACTACTTCAAATGGATAAAGAAGAGTCTATAAGAGAAGGGCATCAACTCTATGAATAAGGAGATAACACAACATCACTTCATGATTACATGAGCGAATACAAGTTGACCCCAAGAAGAGGAAAACATTTCAATAAAGGAAGAAGCATAAAACAAAAATGTAAAACATCTAAAAAGATATTACATCCCAAAGGAAGAGGTAAAACATAACCACTTCATCAAACTTGCACATGTAAAATGTATAATGGCATCCCAAGAAGTTATGGAAGATATGAGTATTTCATTGTTTGCTTCAATTATATAAATAAAGATGATATAACATAATAATTTTGGAAGACTTACCCATGTTTAATTTTTTAAATTAGTAATAATTATTTTCCCATGTGTTGGAATAAGAAATCTATCACTAAAAAACTAAAGGATTTAAAAAGGAATTGAAAAACTTTACACCCCTCTCTAAGACGAATAAGAGATCTAGGTGTAAGAAGAAATAAGGATCAAAGTTGTAAATACTACTCTCTAAATCAGTATGAGAAGAAGATAGATAATAAGGAAATTTTTTCCAAGGACATGGGAAATATTTATTGAACTCAGTGTAACATGCTTGGGAATTGACATGAAAAATATTAGAAATATCATTCACAATGCCCAAATAATTGCAAGGGGCATTCCAAGATGCAAGAGTTTTCTAAAGTTAGGAAGGAAGAAGTTTTTCTATCATGGTTACAAGTCAAGAGATAAAAAAATGAAGAAGAAAATCTACCAAGAAACAATCCATCAAGGAGAAACATCCCACAGAGGATTACCCATCACCATTGTAACTGGGTAAAGGTAATAATTAGTTCTTGGTCTCATATAAAGAATCCTTAAAATCTAAGACATTGATTGACATATATATTTAAGAATTGCCTAAAATTTATTTGACTGTTTTATTTGTTTAAATAATAAATAATGGAATTGACCCCATTTGCATAAGTTAATAAGGAATTTTGTTCTTCAAGGGTGAATATGGAACAACTATCAAATATATTTGAGAAGCATAAGTTGGAACAACCCATTTCATCAAATAGGTTGTACCATTTTTAACATTCTCATATTGGAATGTGATGAGAAGAGAAGAAATATCCAAGCTAAGTGTAGTGGATAAGGAGAGAAAAATTTTGAGGATGAGAAACATAAGAGCTATAACCACCTAAAAAAATCCTAGGACTCAACGATATTAATAATTTTAATGAATAAAAAATGTGAATAATAAATTCCAAATGATATCAAACTAATGTAGCAAGGGTATCCACATTATAATAGTTAAATTTCATGAAATGTGATCAAAAAGGCTAATAAGGATGATAAGACTGTCCACAAGTAGCCAAGCATAATACCCCATTCCAATTAAGGATCATAAATAAAAGCATCAATGGTGTATCCTGATCATGAGAGGCACTTCACATTAATATACGAGTCTATTTCAAACATTATAATATTTTCTCCCATATAGTTTTAATTTCAACATATATTGAAGGATTATAAGTTAGTTTTAATAATTATGTAAAGGAAATAATAAATATGGTCATATTAAAATATGGCCATACAACCATCAAATATGGTTTTACAATACTAATGTGAGACAAATTGTATATAGAAAGATGATCACAATAAAATCTAAACATATAAAGGTATCTATAAAATTCATAAAGGCATACAAAATAATAACATAATAGAATGTTGTGTGAATGTCATATAGGCATACAATGCCAAAAATATGCACACTTCCTTATAGGCATACAAAAACGTACATCATCTAATAACACAATATGATGTTGGGTAAAAGTCATGCAATGCCAAATTTGTATACATTTCCATATAGGCATAAAAAAAATTGCATGGTCTAAGACATCCTACTCATAAAAAATCCTTCTCTTTTTGACTTCTTTTAAAGAGAATCTCTCTAGGATTCCTTTCTCATAGATGGAGATCCTTCAGATGACTTAGATTCCTCCAAGGTCCAAATGTGAGTCCTTATATATGCTCATAAATTGCATGTAGATGGGCATGTTCATATACAAATGTTATTAGAAACTTTACATACTAGACATGTAACAAATTTCAAAAATTAATTTTATACTAATAAAAAAATTATTTAAACATGCACTTACCACAATCTTGTTGTCACACTCAATTTTCCTTTGATGCTCAATAGGGTCAGTGACAGGTCAATGTGTATGCATAGGAGTGTGAAAAGGAGTGGAAAACATGATAAGGTTCCCTACTAATCATTTGAATGGGACTATCAGATGTAATCAGACAAACCTATGCACATAATACATTAACATAAGCTATATTTTCCAAAGTATAGAGTATTTAATTATTAAAATAAATATATATTTATAATTTAACATAATGTTGAGGTAAACATACCCCCATTTTTGAAAATTAGGACCCTTAAGATAATTTTAAACCTTAACCCTAAAACCATGGAATGTTTTGAATATTATTAAAATTTGAAGATCATCCGCTTTGATAAATTTGGCTTATGGGTTTATAGTTTTTGCTTTGAGCTTGCCTAATGTTGTTATAATTGGTAATCATATCTTATAGTTATAGGTTTCATGGAGCCCTGGCTGATGGATCATGCTTAAAAAAAATCCTAGCATAAACCCTTGGTTCAAATTTACATTTGGCAAGAGCATTTGGTGGGAATATTTTAAATTTATTTTTAGACTAAAGCCTAATTTTTATGTTAAGGCTTGTTCATGTTTTTTAACATGATCAAACCTTAGCCTAAAAATTATACCTGGTCCCTTTTATTTTCCCGCTTTGTTTCTTATATTTATAATGTGGTCCAACATTATGCTAGCAAGGTCCTTTTTATTTTTTAACTTGGTCCCCTTTAGTATTACCTATTTAGCCTAAAGTTTTAATTTTAAAGCCTTGTTTATGATTATTAGAATGAATGAGGCTTTAGACTTAATGATTTATCCTATGTTTTTATTTTTACCCCAAACCCTAACTTAAATATATTACTTCTTGTAGGATCCGATGGTCTACACTTTATCATAGCTTTTTATCAGATGGTGCAAAGAAAACCTGACAAAAATGACCACGTAGTCCTTCAAACCAATCATGTTCAAACATTTAGATCATGATAAATGGTTCATGCTTCATTGTAGACCAAAGATCAGATGGAGTGAAGCTAACATTTAAAAGTCAAAGGCTCATGAAGATTCATAGAGTCACCACATGACACTCTTACATTCAATATTTAATAGCAAAGGGTCCCATAGATTAAATGGAACCAATGGTGTGTGACTACTCAGATCATAATTAGATGGCTCTCACTTCATCATAGATTTTAATCAGATAGATCAAATTGAATCCAAGATCCCAAGAAGCCCCACAGAGTCACCACGTAGCACTCTCAATTAGAACATAATAATTTCATGAGCTTAAATTTGACATTTGCATGAATGTCATTTGATGTCCATGAGGTCGTCTTTGACATCCGTGTGAATGTTAACTTTAAGCCCAGGAAACCTAAAATACTTCATCAGCGTAAATTTGGCATCCTCACAAATGTCATTTAAATGTCTGCAAGGCCACCATTGATGTCCATGAGGCCATCAAAATTAAGCTCATCTAACATTTTTTACTTAGTCAAAAGGGGCATGCTTTATGTCATTCAGGGGTTATTTATGCTCTAAAACTTATCATAAAATTATTTAACCTAAGTATTTTCATGTTTATTAATATGAAATAGACTTAGGTACAAGAATTTTAACCTAAGTCCTTTAAATAGCTATACATTGACTAAAGCTCATGCATCTTCTAGGATCCGATGGTTCATGCTTCATCATGACCCTTGATCCAATAGTGTGAAATCACTAACAACTTTTCATTGGTGCTTTGAGAGCCTACAAGTTTGACACATGGAAGATGCACATTCAATATGCAATTGACAAAGGTGTCATAAATTAGAAAGCTCTTAGAGGTGCCAAGTGGCACAACCATGAGGATCAGTACGAAAAAAACTAATGACAAGCGAGGGCCTAGATCACAATCAATAGTCTATGCTAATCCTTGGATCATGATCCAATGGTATGAAGCCAAAGGGTATATTTTTAAAAACAATGGCTAGTGCTTAGAGGCATTTATGAAAAATGCCACAAAAAGTGCTAGATAGATGCCAAATAGGTGCCATGCAAGCACAAAGTGACAAAATAAAAGATCTTGTGTGCTTAAAATGTAAATGTATAAAGATAGAGGTCAAAATCAAATCGAAGGCATGTATAAGCATAGGTTTAAATAAGTTACTACTACTAAATCTTCAAAGCCCTAAAACTTACATAAAAGGCCTTAAGTAAACATAGATTAAATATAATAAATTTAATATAAGTTGAATTGTGATTTGAGCACAAAAGAAATAACCTAGAAACCATTTACAATATAATTAAGAGCAATTTACAAGTGTGGAAGCCATGGTAGCTTGGAGATAACAATTGAGGGATGAGATAAAATTATATCTATCTACAGATAGTGAGGGAAAGGTTTTCCAAGACACTGACCTAGACACTATGGCCTTAAACACTAGTAACAAGAATTGGTTCAATCTCTTCTACACAATTAAGGAGATGTAGGCCATCACCAAAGAAGAACAAAGGATTTCCATAGTCAACAAGAGGTACTAGGACCCAATTATAGTTCAAATGGATAGTATTTATCATATTGCCACCAAAATAGAGGTACTCCATTGCATTAACATCCTTGATCCTATTTTTATGGATTATGGAATTGAAAATGACTAGATAATTCATGAGGGGACCTCTAGGAGAGTTGTATACATTTCCCCATTATCCTTTGAGAGGTATTACAAACTTTTAGAACCTCATGTAGACCTGACTACTATTAAGGAATGGACTAGCAAGAATGATCTTGACACCATCCTTAGGCCATAGTTACTCCAAGAAAAACATGTGATCCAAGACCTTGCTAACAACATCCCAATTGCCCAATTTAGAGAGGGAATTAGGTTAATTATGACCCTTTTGAATAGAATATATGGTGCCCCTTCAACCAGATTTGTCAATAAGATTTTGGAATCCTATGTCTATAAACTAATTCATGGTATAAAAAGGGCTCTCTCCCCCTTGATTGGAGATATGATCAACATCCACCTAAGGATACAATTTATAGCCATAAAAAATAAGAATAAAAACTAATTATTTATGATGTCCTATCTATTGGATGCCCTACTAGCCTCCACTAGGATCCTTCACATAAAAAATTGGCCAACTAAGTGCAAATTCATAATCTTCCACCATTATTCAAAGCTACATATCTTCAAATATAGAGACCACATATAGTTCATGTGTGATTGTGTCTATTATTCTTTAGTAGAATACATTACAAGGATCCCAATGCCCAGGATAAGCCCTCTAATCAAGAACTATGTAGAGCTAATGGGAGACATCTAGTTGTATCTAGATTGTACTGTGATCAAAATTGAAGGTATTCTAACTTAACCATACAAGTTGCCTATTTATGTTCTTAACAAATTAACAGAGTGAGAAATTGCATGTCAAATCTTCATGGCATTGATGGAGTATGCAAGGATAAAAGGAAAGGCCTTCTCCATCCCTTTCCTTTAATTATTGGCAGAATGGTTTTTCAAGATTGGAAACATGTAGACACCATGGATAGGCACATAGATTCTTTTGGCTTCCATCTGGATGACCTAACGCATTAGGATCCTTATGATAAGGCTGGAAAGCATTAAAAGATCAAACAACTACCCAAGCCAGTTTACATGCATCAACTTGGTCCTTATAATCCTCTACACGTCAAGGCCAAAATTTTTGAATAAGTACTAGCTAGGTTCAAGAAACAAAATGTTAGACTTGAACATAAATTGACTATTAATGAAAATCCACTAGGGGACATATGGCAAATATGACTTGTTCAATACCATTTACTTCCTAGATCTTCCAAGCCACCTCAAAAACAACCCTAGATGGAAGTGTCATAGCCCCAAGTATAGATTGCATAAGGTCTTGGGAAGGATAAGTTGGAAGAGAGGACTGGTGAAGGACCCTCATCCTTAGTGCTACCTCAAAGACTAGCATCTCCCATTGAGTACCTAGACATGATTGCCTTGGAGCCAAATGAAATAGTGGAGGATGCCCTCAAGGTCCTTACTGAATAATATGGCATTGATGAAGAGCATAAGTAGGCTAAAGAATCCTAGGCTTTAGCAGAGGAGGCTAAGAAAGATAAAGGAAAAGAAGTTTCCCTGGATCTTGTCCCAGTGGCACCATTGAAGAAAACAAGTAAAATTGATCATTATCCCACTTGGACAAAAGAAGCCAAAGTTGACTTTCACTCACCTTATAAGTGAAATCAACTTATTCGGTGAGGAAACCCTATTCATGGAACAATCATCCCTAATTGGTTCATTTATGGAAAAATGTAGAAGATTCCCACTTTGTCTCACTCTTGGGCCTTGAACCAAACTATTAACATTGTTGTGCATGATAATATCAAGCCATGGATAAGGGCTTTATTGAAGGAGGAAGAGAGAAGAATAGTGACAATTATAGGGTCAGATAGCAAGCAGGTAGATGCCCCAAGATCATCAAGTAGCACAAGGATGGAGGTCTTAGAACCTCTTAAGGTTATAGAGTCATCCACTACTATTCAATTCAATCCAAAGACAACTGGATTAGAGAGGGTGATAACTAAAAAGGCCATGGTGGGGAATGAATATTTCACATTCCAAAAGGTTGAGCCATTTACAAGCTTAACTCTAGTTGGGGACAACAACCTAGTAAACTATTCATCCATGAAGAGGACATAAAAAGCCTAACTGAGGCCCATTTAGCTCAAATTAGAGCAGGGATCAAAGGTATGAAGTAAAAGATACATAACTTGGAGAAGGAAAAGGAGAATTTAGAGACCCAGACTGTCTTATAATTCTTTTAAGCCATAATAAAAATGTTTGAAGCATCTTTTTTTGACATGTTTGACTCCTTAAAATCAATGAAGCTAAGGTGAGATGCATTGACCCAGCAGCGTGAGGTGGCCAAAGGATTGATGATAGAGTGGCAAGATGTAAAGGATAAAATAAGGGATCTCATCAATATACTAAATAAGAATAAAATTCCTAAATTCAAAACCATTAGCCTATCCCACTTAAATGTTATATTAGGGATAGTGGTGGATAAGACATAGAGTTTAAGTGCTTGGTCAATAGGCTTAGACAGACTCCTAAGGGATGATAAAGAACTGATGACTAGAATTAAGTAACTCCTTGGCACCTTGTTGGCTAATCCTAAAAACTCTATAGCCCTGGGCATTATTGATGATGAAGAATATAAACATAAAGTCACTTTAGTGATGCAGGAAGTGAAAAGCAAAAGTTAGGTTCAATCTAGCAGTGACAACAAGAAAATTATGGGCATGATCTTCACTTTTGAAGAAAATATTGTAGAATCCAGGAGCATCAAATAAGCTATGGCAAGGGATGATAGAGACTTTGATGACTTAGTTGATCAAGAATATGTTTTTCTCCTAAAGTCAGTTGTAGATTTGATCTTGTCAAAGAACAACATCAAAGAGATATGCAAATTTTACAAGATCAATAGAGGATCCCTTCGGCAAGGATCCCACCAATTAGTTAATATCCCATTTTGTAAAATAATTGTAACATTTTGAAAATAGAATATTCCATTGTAAAGGCATATGCTAGTCCGTTAGCATATTTTCCTCTAGGTCAGTTTAGTTTGGAAAATCAAGTGTAATCTAGACCTTTCTAAAAAAGGATAGTTGTCTTTACTTCTTATGCATTTATATCTTGTAACTAATTGGTATACTGCCTTGTCCTCTTATAAAAGGTAGTAATACCATCTTGTAAATGCAAATAATTTTGAGTAAAATTTGTATACTTTGAGTAGTTAATACAAACAAGGGATTATAAAAGGATTGTCCAAATTTGTTCATCAATTGTTACATGTCTTTTTCTCTCAATTACTAGTCTTAAGTCTTAAATTTTAATCACTTTTATGAATTCTAAGTTGCATCTTTAATTAAAAGGTTTCAAATTTGTGTTTATGCTAGATTAGTTTAAGGATCTTTAATTCAATTCATTTTATTTATTATGTATTCAAATGTGTTAATGTTATTTGAGTGTGGTAGCAAATCTTTAAAGTAAATTTAGTTCTTACTTGTAATTCTTCATATCATCCTTTGAGGTTTCCCTGGTGTATAGTGAGATCAAAGATTATGCTATTTTACACTATAGAGTGGTTAAATGCATACTTATGTGTAATTGAAACTTTGTCATAATGTTTGAGGCTAAGATCAGTTATCACTTATTATCTTTCTGTCTTACCCTTCTCTTTTGCTTCTTTTTTAACTAGATCACTTTGGTTCAACTTTCATTATAAATATCCATTTAAATTAGTATGTATCTTAAGATTTGATCATAAATCACTAGTATTAGCATAGATACATTTTCTTTGCAAATATCTGGTCCATGATATCTCCCAACCATCGATTAATATAAATTTTGTGGAATAGTTTAACATTGCTTTGTCACTATTTCACCATAGGTAACATAAGTTGTCAAAACCTACTACTCATGCTCTGATTTCCTAGAATTCTAAAATGAGAAGTGTTCTTTAAACACCAAGGACATCTATGGTACACATAGAGACATCAACAAGTCCAACTAGTTCTAAAAGGATGGCCATCTTTTTTAATTGGTTGAATCTTTGTTAATATTAGTATTTTGATCTAAGATTGATGTTATCTTTGCACTTTGATGTAATCATTTTCTTAGAAGTGTAAATATCATTGATATTTGTGGTCTTTAATGTATCTTTATGCTTCCTTTAGACAAAGAGCTTAGTTCTTTAAAGTCTGATGCTTAGTTTTGGTAAAGATAGCTTAAGATTTAAATATTTATGGTATTTGAGGTTAGAATAGCTTGTTTTGATTAAAGTTTGGCATATCTTTCATATATCTTCGTTTATTTGAGCATAGAATTATAAAGATAGACTTATTTACACAATTAGACACATCTTTGAGCTAGATTAGTCAAAGATTGACATTCTTTATTGTTCTTTATAAATTTTTTGACAAAATGAGCTTAATGTGCAGGTTTAATCCTTGTTATTTATAAATATTAACTTGACACATCATATTTAAAATAGGGTCTTCAATATTAAAGATGGAATTGCCAAGGATCTAAATAATATCACATTCACCTTTGAGAGAACCCTTGCTTGATCTTGAAGTCCATAGAAAACCTAGGCAAGGTAAAGGTAGGCATAGATGTTATAAATCCTTACAAACCTCACCACTTCAAGGTACCCCTACCTTCAACCTTCATTCAGGTATGGATTGGTTGGGAGATTCTTCAATCAACATGTCATGTGTGGTACATGATCTCCCATGTAACCCTAAAAAATACTTGTTAACATTTAGTCCAACTAGTATTGTAACTATTAAAGAGCATATTAAATCTTTTAAACCTACTTTAAAGTTGATAAATGTCATACATGAAGATGTAGCATGCAAATTTATCCCCTTTACTTTTAAATATGTTACATATGAATGGTTTCTCAATTTGTCTAATAATTATATTACTATCTAGGATGGTTTTACTAATGTTTTCATAGACCAATTTGGCAAAATTGTTAGTCCATGTGTCTTATACCACCAGTTCACCACCATAAGGAGGGATGCAATCGATCCCATAAGGTCCTTTAATGCCAAGTTCCATAAAATGTATAGTAGGACCATAGAAAATTATAAACATGATGATGTTTTAGCTCTAGAAATCTACAAGGATGCAGTAGATCCCATGACTTTTGTATTTCTAAAAGGATCTATTCCAGCTATAACTTCATTAGCTAGGGCTTATTCTGAAGTAATGATCATTAATGATCAAATACAACCCTAAGAAAAAATGGCCTACTCTATGCCAAATATCAACCCACATATGCCCATTCTAAACATCTTCCTCAATAACAACCAAAATATCCCAACCTTGAATCAACTCCCAAATCTAAATCAATTGCATTTGATTCATGTTGCTCCCAATCAAAATTTAGGATTCTTGACTCATCCTACTACTAATGGATTCAATGCAAATGATCAAAGATATTTAGTACCATCTGATGGTAATAATTATAACTAGGTGCATAATTTTGAAATTCCTAAGAATGAGAATGAGTCTATCCTAAAAATTCTTCAAAAGTTAAGCATTAATTTCTTTTAGATACAAAAATAAGTTATCAATACTGGAGAGAGATCTGGTAGTAACTTCTCATTCTAAAGGTTTAATAGGACTAATAATAGGTTTAAAATGACATTTTCCACAATAATAATAATAATGAACCATCTTCTAAAAAGAGGACTGTGGATATTAATTTTTATTGATATTGCTTTGCCTGATTATTATAGAGTGCATTGTACAACCAAGCATGGCAAGATTGACTGTATTAAATTTTGTAAGGCTTTTGAAGCTTTCCAAGAAGAGTTAGATATGTTTGAAGTGGTCCCTAACAAGGATAGTAGTGTAGGTACTTTAGGATCCAAGCCTGTTGGTCAAACTTTTATGGTGGAAACATTTGATTTCCCTTTTTAAGAGGACAATAAACCTGATGATGTCCTTAAGGAACTCCAATCCTTCCAACAATTTCTAAATAAGACTTATACTTTGAGGAATAGAAATTAGAGGCATCCCTTGACCACCTCAATGCCTCCAAATAACTTTGGAACTCCTCTAAACACTTATTCAAGAAATGATCTGGAGCCACCCAAAGGGACTACCTCTAAGCATAATGTTGATCTTCCTAGCTCTTTAGATAATAATAGTTATAATATTGTTGAAGATATGAAGAAGACCAAAGATAGCATCACATTGCATGAATTTACATAATCATAGAACAAAGGGACCTATTGCTAGAATCATTGTCGAATAAATCCAACAAACTAGCTAAGAGCAATAGAGGATCCCTTTGATAAGGGGCCCACCAATTAGTTAATACTCCATTTTCTAAAAGCATTGTAACATTTTAAAAATATAATATTTCATTGTAAGGCATATGTTAGTATATTAAAATATTTGCCTCTAGGTCAGTTTAGTTTCAAAAAGCAAGTGTATTCTAGAACTTTCTAAAAAAGGATAGGTGTCCTTACTTTTTGTGCATTTGTATCTTGTAACTAATCGGTATACTACCTTGTCCTCTTATAAAAGTTAGTACTTGTTGGGTGAATATTTTGTTAACCAGCTAACTGGTGAGCAAAATAGTTCCTATCACCACAACATAGGGAGATTAGTCATCTAGGTGTGCAGTTTTACTACATCAACAGGGGACAAATCTCTCCTCTCATCAAGGGGAGGTTCCCTATAAATATAAAGGTGTTATATACTATATATATAAGCAAAAAGTAAGACACAGGGGTGGGATAAAACATCCATCTCTCTTCTTTCAGAGATGATGCTCACAGACAAAGGAGAAATCTTGGGTGATTGGTGAAGGTGCTTCTCTTCTTTCAAAAGTAACATTCAAATAAGAGCTAGATCACTTCCTAGATAGTAGAAATCTTGGTGAAATGATAGAAGGCACTCCTCTTCTTTTATAAGTGCTTGTTCTTGCAAACAACAAGACTTTTTCTAGTAATAACTAACTAGTAACAGGGTATAGAACAACCAACAATCTAATATGTAGCTTAAAGTCTCCATCTTGATTGCCCTATAGTGAGATACGAAAGACAATGAGGGCACAAATTCATCCCAAGGTCTTTTACACAGAAATAGAAAAGAAAAACACACACTGAAGACAACAATGACAGTGCAAAGTTTGAAAGTAGTTGGCTTCAAGACACCTTCCTTGTTAATTTCACTAATTCTGCTTGCCAAATTAAATAAACAAGAATACATTTAGAAGATAGACATAAGAATAATCTTCTAAAATGATACAAGCCAAAATAGCACAAAGTCTGCAAACAACTTGTTTTCTCATTCAAATAAAATGAAATGAAATACAATCTAAGCTCAAAGTCTCAATATTCACCTTTCAATTGGGTAGAGTTTCAAATCTAGTAAGGGTAAGATCTCCTTAAAACAATAAAAGAGATTACAATATATAGAGGCAAAGAGAGGCTTGGCACTTTGTCCCATGGAGTGACCCATTCAGCGCATTAATGCCTTGGATGCATTTTTGATTCTGTCAGGAAGGGCCATGCTAGAGCAAGGCAGCTATCATAACTATGGCATGTCGATTCATCTATAGTGCCTCCTCCTAAGCCTGAATCACTCATTCCATCACCTACTAGCCACACAACTGTCTACTCTACCTTTATCTCAAAGGGGACAAATTGGCGGTGCTTTCAATGTTTGCAAGCCCCAAATATCTACCCAATGAATTGCTTCACCTACTGGAATTAACTCCTACTGAGTTTCCCTCTTTGTATCTTCCTTCTCTTGGTCTTGGCCTTAGGGTCTTTGAATGCATTTGGGTCAGTGCTTTAAGTCTACAAAAATCAATAGACACTTCATTGTGACAAATTTGACATTTATGGGCCTGTCATTCTTCTTAACAACTCTCTCATGTCTTTCTCACTTGCTATGGCCACTTTTTGCTATGACATGGGTGAGGACACATGGCAACATCCACAGCTTTGAAATAGGCTTATCGAAATAAGCTTTGAAACTTGGTAGAGATCGTAGGCATGGATGCAGACACGTGGCAGCTTTTGCTGCACTGGGACGGGACATGTGGCGAGCTCCATGATTTGAAGCTTCATTTAAAACTATGTCTTGACATGTGACACTTGGCAGCTTCCACTGCCCTTTGAGACTCGACCCTTCTCGAAGGGAGCTTACCCTTCAGGGTCTTGAAAAAGTTTGATTTTATGTGTCGAGTGTCCCCTTGCAAGGGTATCTACCCTTCGAAATCCTCCAGTTGGCCTTCAGGCTTCAATTTCTTCAGAGGACTATCATCGCTTTATTTCCTTTGGACAAAATGTCTGAAGGAATTCCTTTAGAAAATTTGTCCAAAGGAAACCTTTCCTTGGCTCCATGCCTCTATGTTGAGAGTGCCCCATTTTTGACATGTGGCACATTCTACTACTTCAAGCAAGTGACACATGGCATCTTCTACTTAATCTTATTACAAACTTCTACTGGTGACACTTGGCGCTTCTCACTCTTAGGCCTTTGTGACATCATAGGAACATTTGGGGTTTAGTTTGGATTTCATAGATGATGACACTTGTCAGCCTCCACTGATCTCTGCAAGTCTTAGGATAATAACTTGAAGCCTTCTATGGTTGCCACTTGTCACCCTCCATAGAATTCTAGAAGAAGCTTTATCGAAAGGAAACTTGCATCTTAGAAGGAACTTTGAGAAGTGAACGCCAACACTTGTTGCATTCCACTGAGTCACATTGGGACATGTGGCACGGTCTGCATACTTTTAATAGTCACATGGATGTAGACACTTGGAGTGTTCTGCTTCATTTTAGTCACTCACCCCGGGGTCCACCATGGTCTTTACTCAATATAGTGAAATTGAAGGAAGGAAATGTGGATGTTGACACATTGTGGATTCTAACGAGCTTCATCAGGGACACATGGTAGTATCCACCACTTCTCAAAAATAAAGTATAATGGGGATCAGCCAATGACACTTGGCAGCATCCACCTGACTCTTTCTTTTGCGGGCACTTCTTTCCTTAACTGAGGCAACCTTTGAACCTATTAATCCCTTCACTAAAAAAGCTTGAAAAATGAGGAATTTGAAAGTTCAAATTAAATTTCAAGAAGGGAAGAGAGTATTTTTGGCTATGTAGGGCCAAAATAGTCCATAGGTTGTCCCAAAAATGAGTGACATTTTTCAGGGACAACAATACTAACATCTTATAAAGAGAGAGAATTTTAATCAAAATTTGTATACTTTGATCAGTTAATACAATCAAGGAATTCTAAAAGGATTATCCAAATTTGTCTGTGTTAGTTGTTACATGGCTTTTCTCTCAATTTCTAATCTTAAGTCTTAAATTTGAATAGTTTCTATGAATTATGAGTTGCATATTTAATTACAAGGTTACTAATTTGTGTTTATACTATATTAGTAGAAGGATCTTAAATTTGATTCATTTTATTTATTTTGTATTCAGATGTGCTAATATTATTTGAGTGTGGTAGCAAATCTTTAAAGTAAATTCAGTTCTTGTAATTCTTCATATCATCCTTCAAAGTTTGCCTGATGTATAGTGAGATTTGAGCTTATGTTATTTTGCATTATATACTAGTTAAATGCATACTTAGGTGTAATTTAAACTTTGTCATAATGTTTGAGGCTAAGAACTGTAATCACTTATTCTCTTTCCACCTTTCCCATTTCTTTTGCTTCTTTTTTAACAAGATCACTTTAGTTCAGATTTCATTGTAAATATCTATTTAGATTACTCTGTAGTTTAATATTTTATCATAATTCACTAGTATTAGCATATATACATGCACTTTTCAAATATTTGGTCCATGATGGCTCCCAACCATCGATTAATATAATTTTTTTGGAATAGTTTAACATTACTCTAATGCTATTTCACCACAAGTAACATAAGTTGCCAAAACCTACTACTCATGCTTTGAATTCCTAGAATTCTAAAAAGAGAAGTGTTCTTTGAACACTAAGGACATCTGTGGTACACATAGAGGCATCAACACATACCTCAGTGAGTGGCTATGTAGATGATACTACACCAATAATGCATGTGTTTGTTTCAGCCCATAAAGATGGAGGAGTATCCATTGTGGTCATCAACTCAACAAATAATATACGATTGTTAGATGAGCATATATATATATATATATATATATGCTCATCTAACAATCGTATATTATTTGTTGAGTTGATGACCACAATGGATACTCCTCCATCTTTATGGGCTGAAACAAACACATGCATTATTGGTGTAGTATCATCTACAGAGCCACTCACTGAGGTATGTGTTGATGCCTCTAAGTGTACCACAGATGTCCTTAGTGTTCAAAGAACACTTCTCATTTTAGAATTATAGGAATTCAGAGCATGAGTAGCAGGTTTTGGCAACTTGGTGAAATAGCGGTAGAGTAATGTTAAACTATTCCCAAAAAATTATATTAATCAATGGTTGGGAGCCATCATGGAAAAATTATACATCTACGTAAATTATAATATTAATGAAAAAAATTGTATGTGTAAAAATGAGGTAACATCAATAAATGCAGTAGTAGATGGCCCATAAAATAGTTGTGAAGATGATGGTACCATCTCCTTTTGCAACATAAAAAATTACATGCATGTGTGTGTGTGTGTGTAAAAATGAGGTGAGTAACATCAACAAATGCAACAGCAGATAGCCCATACACTAGTTGTGAAGATGATGGTACCATCTCCTCTTGTAACATAAAAAATTACATGTGTGTGTGTGTGCACGTGCGCACGCGCACGCGCGCGCGCGCACGCACACACACACACACACACACACACACACACACATTATTGAATTTCTATGTAATTTAATCATAACCTCTTGAATATATATAAAATTTAAATTGTCAAATATATAATATACCTACATATGTGTACTTGAAATTTGCACACTAAATACATGTACAAAAGACACATCACTTAAAACTGTAGCATCTATGAACTCAGAAGCACAACCATCATCATCTAAAGGTCCATTACATATAACACCATAGGATATGCAAGGGTGAGGTTAGGTTGGAAAACTAGGTGGAGTATCCCCATGTCTACCTTCTCCAACATCAGTCTCATAAATCTTACTCATATGTTGAAAAAGTGTGTCAGTAAGCACAACAAGCACATGCAAAGTTTCAATCTTGAAAAACTCCTCCACTATAGATAGGATCTCAAGATGAATTGGATTTTATGTAGGTAATCTTTCAGTTTGATCAAGTGCACAATGTGTACATAGTCTATCCTATGCAGAGCTTTTCCCTCAGTCTTAAAACTCTGCGTAGTCAAAATAATTGAAAATCTTGTTGAGGACAAACTCATAATAATGTTTCTTCAAAAAACACAACGGAATATTATAGTTGTTATAATGTGGGTAATTAAAGACCATCCACCATCCATCCAAAAAATTTATTGCTACAAAATTATGTTGGCATCACTACATTAGGAACCATTTTGATGATAATGAAAAAGGTGCATTGGTTGATATATAAATTTATAAGTCACAAAGTTGGTTATTTGTTATTTTTTTGTCCTTCACCTCACGTACTAATAATTTTTCATCATAGTAATCCCTACATCTATCCCTATATGATTCCCATCTATCAATTTTACTTGTTATCAAATCAACATAGCCTAGTACTATTTTTAAGGTATTAGCCAAATATGTATGGTGGGTATTGGTAGATCTGGAGTCCCTTATTCTCCTAATTATCTCTTCATTTTTTATTCTATTCTTCACTATTTTTGTAATTAAATCTTCCTAATTACCATGGGGTCTTATGGAAATGTAGAAAGGATAGGAGGGATAGGAGGTTGTTGTCTTGCACTTGAACTATTTTTTAAAGAAAAAAATTGGTTATAGCATAAAATAATGTAAATCAAGAATAATTAATAAAATCAGATGTTGAAAAGTTTTAATTTTGTTTTCTTACCTCCCATATATGGTGGGATTATCTATTTATCAACATAATGGGCAATGGCAGTGTGTTTTCTCCTCCTTGTAGTAAAATGTGATCATGGTAGGGCACAAATGAGATGCCAAGACAAAGTAAAATTAAATTGGATAGGGGATTGGCCACATTTTTTTGTTTTTATGTCTATTATAATAAATGCGTATGCATTTATTACACTATAAGAAACACGTATTCATTTCTTATAGTGTATAATGTGTATGTGTTTCTTATAGTTTATAATGAGTATGCTTTATGGATTGGTAATTACCAAGTGTGGATTTGAATAACATGTATACATTATTTCCATTTCACATACATGTTATGCAATAACACATATGATTTACCCAAAAATGTCCATGGAATTTTCACTTAACTCCGTGCACTTACCCTTAACTCACTTATTAGCTAAATTGTCAAAATTTATATTTTGGGCATAAGGAATGTGTTGAAAAGTAATTCTTTCAAACTAGTTAGTTGACAAAGAAATTTTATCTAAATAAAATTGAGATAGACTGATGAGATATAATCCTTCCCTTTCATATCTTAAATAACTAATTGAAAATATCCATACACATGAATATTATTAATAATCTCATTTGTAGCCAACTAAAGCCATTTTAGGAAAGAGGTAAATTGTGATACAAGATATCTTGATGGCCAAGGTTCCAAGAATAACTAAGAATAAAATAATTAGCAATACTTATAATTATACCCCTTATGATAGATGTGTTCAGATTGGACCAAGAAGCACCATAAAAAATAGAGCATGATATTGGAGAAGAATTTTTAGAGGTGAAGAAGGGTGCCTAGAAAATAATTTGGCATCAAGCTTCCAATTCCTAACTAGTTGAAGTTCTACACTACTCAAACAATCATAAACATTTAAACATAAGAAAAAATATTCATAACTTCAAAAAATTTATAGATCGTTATTATAGTAATAGACTTGATATATTCACCTTTGTATTCAAATATTATAGCATTTCCATCTTTCTAGATGTTTCATTTAGTATACATGGAGAGAAACTTCATATATTTTTCAGGAGAAGTTTATTACCAGATGAGTACCATGTAGAGAATGTTATATGTGGATGTAATTATATCCTTCAAAAAAATCCCAATATGTTGGAGCCAAGACTTAACCTTTATAATTTCCCACACATCACAAGTGTAGTCACTTATTATTATTATTATTATTATTATTATTATTATTATTATTATTATTATTATTATTATTATTATTATTATTATTATTAATTTATTTTTTTATTTTTTTTATCACATATATGTTAAGCTCTAAAAATTCAATTTTTAATTCTTAACAAGCATTATAATCTACATATGAATGTCTAAACAATATGGCAATGTCAAAAAATGATAAGGGAAAATGTGTTGAAGAGGAAGAGGTCCAAAAAAATTTCACTAGTAGATAAGGGGAAGGTTAAAATTTATTTTTTTGAAGAAGAGTCCAAAGATGATCCAGAACTTCCTAATGAGGTGTTTCCAAAATATAAATCTAATTTTCCTAATTGGAGAAATTATCGAGCATGGATAATTCACGAACCAATCCTAACACCTTCTACAACATTTACATTTTTGAGGTAGAGATATGTGATACAACCACAAATTATCTCAAATGGATGTTTTGTGTTGTTCACAATGTCAGAAAGCAACATTGGGTGTAATAGTCAACATGCATCAAGTGTGTCAATATTACCTTTTATGGCCTAAGTGTATAATTTCAATAAGTAGATTTCCATGGTGAGATACAAGTTTAGTATGTCAACTAATGGCATGTGTAATAATTCAAATATAATAGAACAATGGATTTGTACAACATGAAATGAAATCAAATGTATACATGATCATACTTACATTGATGGTCACCTTTATACATTTAAAAATATTATTCATCATATAAATAGTACCTATAATTATACGTGTTATAAATATCCTGATTTTCTATACATAGAAGGTGTTAATGACAAACAGGATAGCATGCCTAAATATTTATCTCATTATTCCATGGTAGAAACAATTGTAAAGATAAAATATAGTGAACAACTTCTTATTGATATCAATTTAAAGGGAGAACAACACTAACAAAAATTGAGAAAAAATATAATTGACAATGATGATTGATGTCTATACTAGTTTTTAAAATTCAAATTTAAAAATAATACATCATTTAAAATAATTTAATATTATGGTTTCTCATATTTTTAAAAATGTAGTTTTGCTACATCTTAATAGTTTAAAATTAATTTTTTAAATAATTATGTATGAATTTGATGAACATGAATATTATATTTTTAAATATTTATATTGTGTCATATTATAAATGTCTTTTTATTATAATGATGATCTCATAAAGATTCATAATTTATCACCCACACTAACAACACCTCCTTCACTTCCAAAGCCTCATAGGGTATCCACTCGAATAAGAGATCAACATGTTAAAAATTCATTTTTAGTCCTCTCCAACATTCATTTTCAAGACATCATAAACATCATATACTTTAACAAAATTAAGGAGAACAACCATCTCCACTTAAATCGGATGAGTATGTTTGTGTGTGTGTGTATTTGTATGAAACATATAAATGAAAAATATTCACACACACATGACTGGAAATTTATATTTATATGTTCTTATTATTCTAAAATGTCATTTTATATATATTTTAAATAAATTATAAAAATACACATTATTTTTTAATTTATTGATAATAAATATGACTTAATTAATAGTAGTGAACCTTAACATGTTAAAAGAATAAAAAATGTTATTTAATCTAATTTAATATATTATTTAGTAGGTTTATTATTTATTATCTTACTTTTGTTTGTTTTACTTTAAAAATTAAAAATAATTATTTGATTAAAAATATAGTCGAGAGATGATACAAAGATGGCACATATAAACAATGTGGTAAGTAGAGGATAGGTTTAGATGTTAAGAATATTAGTCTCATAGGTCAAATGTAGAGAAGGGAAATTAGATAAAGGATGGAAATGGAAAGAGAAGAATTCATTTCATTATAAGGAAGATGGAAGAGGAATAATATTATGGAGATAAAAGATATGTATAACTGATGAAAAGGAGAGAGAGGGCAAACATTTTTGAAACATAAAAGAGGTAAAAAAATAATTTTTATATAAAAATATATCTTTCATAAAATATATATATATATATATATTTATAAATAAAAATCAAAATAACTTTAAATTTTTTAACACACAATAATTTCTTTACATTATTATTTTTTTTTTAAAACTACTAAAAGGAAAAAGAGGAGACAAAGAAATAAATATTTGAAACTGGAACCAAATCCTAACAAAAATATAGGTAAGAAAAAAACAACACGATACTTTTTTTAAAAAACAAAAATAAAATAAAAACCCTAACATAAACAATAGAAAAAAACCTAATGAAAACAAAAGTTTTAAGTCATAAATCTTAACATAAATAATAATAAAGAAAATGAAAAAAAATCTAAAGAAAATATCAAAATATAAACTCTACCAAAACTATTAACTAAAAACCTTTAAGAAAAAAACATACCAAACTTTTTGAATCCATGGAAAAGGAAAAAAATAACATAATTATTTTTCATATTATTTTCCTTATTCAAGTGTATTAAATTGATAAAATATAAAAATATAAAAATAAGAGTTTTTAAGTATTAGTTACGTAAAAAGAAGTAAACTCATGATTGTGGGAGAATCAATGTTCAATAATTAACCACATAAGATTAAAGGAGTGTTGCACCCCTCAAAACCATAACATTTTCATGTCCATCATATGAAATTTAATATTTAGATGTCTACCACATTTTTAAGGTGTTTTAATGGTTTACAAGTGATGAGATGCATGAGATGACTTATCATATTGTTTCTATTTGAAGGAAGATAATAAAATAATTGTTTATTTTATTTTGTGATATTTATATTTATGTTCTTGAATTTATTTTAATTTATTAAGTTTTTAGTTTATAGTTTTTTTTTTATATATATAATTAATATTCATTTTTTTTATATGAGTGTCTTTACAATGCCATTAATTTCGTGGTATCCAATTTAAACAATATGAGACCACCTCGATAAGACCTAAAAATGTGTTACAATATTGAGTTTATGTGTGTGTGTGTCTATATATATATATATATATATATATATATATATATGCCACTTTATTTTGAGGGCTATTGACCACCTCATTTAACATTAGATGAGTACAAGTATTGAGTATCAATAAATATGTAGGTAAGATTGTATGTTAATAATGACATTAAACTATTATAAAATGTTTGGGTAAAGTAATTATTAGTTTAAATTTATTTTGTAATTTAATAAATTATTTTAATTTATTAAATATTTATGTTATCTAAGTTTTTAAATTACTTTAATTTCATTCTTTTGTTTGGATTACTTTAAGAAAGGAATTATTTTGTGAGAGTAAGTATTGTTTTCATAAAATTATCATATGGAATACAAATGTCAACTAATTAAATGTAAAATATGGTTTTATGTTTATATTGAAAAATGTTTGATTCATGCCTATTATGATGTGAGGATTAATTAAAATTTACAATAAATACACTTAGTAAGATGACACTATTACATAAAATATTATTATTGCCATAAATTAAATGAATTTGCATCATATATTACTTATTTTTCCATTTTTTCATGTAAAATTTTGAAAAAAATTACATCATTTTAAATGATGAAAAAATGATAAAAAATGAAACAACTAAATATTTTTAAATAAATTTCTTTTATACTACATTTGTACTAACCCAAAAAACTTGTTCTCTGACTTTTTGTGCCAACTTTGCACCAACTAACTTTTAAAAATAAATTAAAAACTATATATATAAAATAATAAAATTTAAAAAAATAAATAAGTTGCGTCACTTACTAAATTAAAAACCCAGAAAACACGGGGGTTTCAAATAAGTTGACTATGAGGTGTATAAAATGGAAAGAGCCATGGCATTGATTTAATATACAATTAATATTTAAATTTTGCATGCTACCTGACAAAAATTTGGCGGCATTGATGTAACTGCCTACTCTGCACCGCAACCATGGAAATCGGAGAAGCTATAGTAATGCAATGCCCAATTAATTTACTTTGATGCTCTATTGCAACATCCTTATCATAAATTTAGATTCTCATATATGGGAAAAAAGGGATTAATCCGTTAGTATCAGAGATAATTTTTCTCTCGTTTAAAATTGATTTTAATATAAAATTATAATAAAAAGTAAAGTGTAATAATAAATAAATAAACTCTATTTTTATTTTTATTTTTATTTTTATATTGAATAAATTAATAATATACTAAAATTAATTATTAAAAATAAATATTATGTTTTCCAACATTAAATCTAGTATGCATAGAGTATTGAATCATTGAAACAAAATATTTTTCTTATCTTACTTATATATCTTACAAAATTATTTTTTTCATTTATATAAAATTATAAAAATAATTTAAAAGATAATAAGTGCTAAAAACAGACTTGAATGCAAATAATATGTGAAGTGAACATAAATATATAATAAAATGTCAAACATGCTTTTAGAGTGTTACATGCATATTTTTATTTTTGTTGTATTGTGGGTAGATAATTATCTAGCTAGTATATCTAATAGAGAGTTAAGCTAGAATCTAAAGTGGTTGATGTTATTCATGGGTCCTATATTAATAGATAGTGTCGGATTATATTTTACTAATTATTAATCTCCTAATTTTTAATCATATATTTATAAATTAATAATATGCATTCTAAATTTTTTATCGCTGAACAAAAATAAATTATATGAAATGTTGGACTTATTTTTAAATTATACAATTTTTTTTGTCAATTTTTATGTTGTAATGATGTTTTTTGTGGTAGTATATTATAAACTTGTCAAATTTTAAATGAATTTTTAATTATAATATTAATATAGTTTGAATATTCCATAATAACATGTAGAAGAATTTAGATTTGACAAAATATTATATTTTTTAGAAAATTTTGATTGGTTAGAATAAAAAATATATTTATTCAAATGATTCATATAATACTGCACGACAATAATTAAATATAAATAAAGTTTTGTTCAAATTTTTTAATTCATTTTGTACTATTTTTAAGTATTCATTCTGATATGTACAATGATTTTGGGGAGGCGACCTTTGAAAACTATATAAATTTTTTATACTTTTGAGAAGATTTTTTTCCCTTAGAATTATCTTTCCAAAATTAAAATATTTGAATGAGGACTTTGAATGGAGATGCATTTTGTAGGTTAAAAAGAAAAAATAAATAAATATATTATATATTTATATATATTTAAATATTTTGTTAATTTTAATTAAATTAATTTACCTTATAAAAGTTAGAAAGAAAAATAAATAAATAAACACAATATATATCTATATGTATTCTTTTAATTTTGGTCAAATTAACCTAGTGGGTTGTAGGCTAGCGTTACGATGGATTAATTCATTATATTGCCCTCCTAGGCCCTGCTTCTTGAAATCTAGGCCATGGTTTACAGAGTCTTCTTATCCATGTTATATATTTTTTATTTTCGCAATGATAAATATGTAAACAATGACAAATAAAACCCTAAATTTAATCGCTAGCCTAAAACAATGATAAATATGTAAACAATTACATTATCAATCGAGGGAAGAAAAAATAAAAAATCACATCGTCACATGAGACTATTGACCTAATTTGTGATAAATGTAATTATTTATTAGTACATGTATTTGTTGTAATTGGTTGAAGGTCAATATGTAGTAATGAAAGTTGAGTACTTTTTCATTTTAATATTATATTTCGAATATTTATAATTTAATAAATATAAAATATAAATGTTTATTATATTTTTATTGGTTAAAATATATTCGTCTAATTTTATGGGGAAATTATTATATTTTAGATTTAATAAAACAAAAAAATATTTGCACTTTCCAATAAAACTAGAGCAATTCACAAAATCAAACATGAATTAGAGTCTATTTTCTTTAGTATGTGACATGTTTCTCTCCCTAAAAATTAGATGTAATAAAGACACAGGTCCCATTGGCATCCATATAAATGCTCCCTATCTAGTTGTCAGCGATTAGATCTGAAATGAGTGGTGGCTTGAATTGAACTGCACAACATGGTTAGTGGTTACAAATTGATGTGCATACGTGGTAATTAAACTACACTGCGGTTAGTAGCACAAATCTTATAAGAATACATGGCAAGCAAACTGCACCGCACTGCACAATTTATAATCAAAATATGTTTGAATCGCTGCATGCAAACTACACTAGTGTAAATCACCTCATTAGATATGTGAATGCTAAGAATGTAGTTATTAAAATCGATGTCCATGCTATTAATTAATAAGATTTTTTAATGTATTAAAAGTAAAAACCAAATTAATTTAATGACTTCTCATTAGATAAAATAGTTTGATATGATCATTAATATGGAGAAATGCAATTTTTTTGTATTTAAAACTATAGTTTTTTGTATAATAGGGGGAAAACATAGGGACATTGAAATAATAATTTCTCGTATATGCAATCACTGCTAAAGTATTAATCAAAAACATTTGTATTAACTAGAAAAATTAAGACATTTTAAAGTGATATCATAGCAGTGTTAATCTGAATACGAGGGGATAGTTGATATTTAATAATACATCATTATTTCATTTATTATTTTGTTTTACTTGCGGCTTTATATAACAAAAACAATACCTCTTTTAATGTGCAACAAGCTAGGATGTTTTCAATTTGCAACGTTTATACAATTTTCTTTAGAACTAGGGTTTAGGTTGAAAATATATGTAATACCCATTATCAGGGGTTGTAGGATGAGCTTAACAAATGTTTTTGGTGTGGCAATTGCTCATTGACCTTTTTCTGTGGGTAAATTATAAAAAAATAGTATATGCATCTGCGTATTAGTTGAGTCTAGATTATGAGATTTTATGATTATTAGATTTCTAATTATATATAAATATTTTTGAATTTAGGTTGATTTTTTGTGTATGCTATGTTTATATTTATTTATTCAGGTATTGGATTGTTTATATTTTGTATTTTTGTTAATAAAAATAGATTGGTGATTCTTCAATGATACTACTTGTAATATTGCATAATGTATATTTATTCACATTAGTTTTATATTATTAAATATAGTATTCATTATTAAATATACCATTTATTAGTCATGGAATTATAATAAAGAATTTGTGCTCTAGGTGGATGCTCCTGGCTAAATTTGAGTCATGGTGACCACATGTTGGCTAGGTTTGAAAGCCTTTGATTTCATTAATGTGTGAGGTTATGATTTTTTTCTTCTTTGCACGTTTCTTAGATCGAATCATAATTATGGATTGATATGGGATTGGGGTGCTTAATTAGGTGATTGATTTGTTGACTATTTTATCATCAAAAAGTATTTACGTGATTGGACCTGATCATTCTATTATCCTATGCCATCGCTTCATGATATGTGCTCTCTTCTGCACAGTTTCTTTCATTCTAAAAATGGATTACTCAATTTTTAGTCATTCTTTGCTCTCACTAATTGTCTCCATGTTTGCTAAAAATGGGAAATGACATTTCATGATCATGTTTCAGATGCCTATTTGTAGCACATTATATGGCTTCCTTATTCAGTAATCTCATCAGTAGTCTTTTGTGTGTAGTTCGATATCCTATTACAGTTTCAAAGGTGGTGCAAGTGTTGGTTTGTACGGGACTCCTTAATGGGTTATTAGGTTAGTTGGAAAGAGTTTAAGTAGTTTTGAGCCCACCTTTCCTCTTCTCTAATGAGCAATGTTTGGGATTAATTTTGCTTTATGTTCTCTGTGAGCTTGAGAAACGTTAAGTTATTATATTAAAGACACTTCATCTATAGTCTATTTTTCAACCCATGGTTATTCCCCCAATGTTTTCTTTAGACTATTAGTTGGCTCCCATCCCTTCTTTAGACCTCATGCTCAGTCATTTTGAATATGCCAAACTAGTGGAGGCACCTTTAGCACTTGTTAATTTATGTTCATAAATTAATGTCAAGGCAAAGATCAAAGTTAGTTGTAATGTCTTTGTTGGTGGAGCTATTAGACTTCTTAGGGGGGCTGTCACTCAAGCTATACAATGATGCATTCAGTTGGTGATGCCCTCCTATAGTTCTGCTAGTTTTTTCCACTATGTGGTAGATGATGACTATACAAGTGTGTTGTGAAAGAAGACCAAAGTCAAAAATCATTTATTTGATGTGTTGTCTATTTTTGCTATGTTTTTGGTAATTTATCTTCTTTCAACATTTGGGCTTACGTATTCTAGGCATGTGTGCCTATTGGTTTTTTTTTGGTTTTTTGAATGGATCAATGTTGTACCCTTTTCGGTTGTCCATTGGTTTTTTTTTGTTTGGTTTTTTATAAATCTTTGGTAAGGGCCAATTATCCCCTAATCTATCAAAAAAATTATCAAATTTTTAAATTATTATGATAATGGAACATAATATGCAATAAACATTTCATATCATATCAAATTATATAGCATTGGTACAATCTACTTATAATAATATATTTTTAAAAAATGGTGCAATGACGCTTATAATTGATTCCCATATTTGATTCATTTTTTAAGTTGTTATGCTAATGGAACATAGTATGTAATATATGTTTAAGAGTATAATAGGTTTTATATTATTGGCAATCTATATATATATATATATATATATATATATATATATATATATATATATATATATATATATATATATATATATATATATATATATATATATATATATGAAGCAATGATGCTTGATAATTCACATTTTTGATCTACTTATTAATTTGTGTGACAAATGGTATACCTAGACTTACATTTTATTTTCATGTGATTTAAATAAGAAAATAATGCTAATTATATTAAATAAAAAATCTCTTTGTATGATTTAATTATAGTAGTTTGTGAATAGTTGATCAATTTTTTGTCTAAAAAGAAAAGAAAAGGAAAAGCATAAGAAAAGTTGTTTCTATTTATTTTTTAAATGTAAAGAGTTGTGATTGGTTGGATGGAGACAACTAAGTGTGTTTTTTGTAATCAATCTGACTAAATTTTATTACTATGTTATTGTTCAATTCGGTTTTTTTCTATTACAAAGTATCAATGAAATAGTTTCCTTGTTTTAAAAAAATAATAATAATATCATTAATTATTGAAACATGTAGTTTTTTCATAGTGGTTTACCGCTGACACTTTGAGTAATTTGTAGAAAAAAAGGTAAGTATCTTGAAATAACATTCACTTGTTTTGATCATTGACAATTTAAATATAATGGTTATTGACCAATATTTTTTATTCTTCAATAATAATATAAATATCTTGTCAGTGTTACATCATGATTCTTCGTTAAACAAACTATTTGACTATCTATGGATATTTATAGTTGACACATTTAATTTGGTTATATTTTAAGTAAGCTTTAAGATATATATTGTTATGGGACAATAAGATATTGCTTTGGTTACATGATCACACTTTTATGAGTTAGATGTAATTATATGTTTACTTTATGATCATGTTGATATATATATATATATATATATATATATATATATATATATATATATATATATATATATATCATGACTATTATGGTCTAACTACCTGCTTTGTTGTGAGGTTGAAATAAGAGAACCCATCTCTTAGAGTGTGACAGAGGGAGAGAATATTGGAGAGGGTGACGTAGATGGAGATGCCAAAAGATGATAGAGAAACTAGATAGAACACTACACACACTACATAAGTAATTCATGTTAGATGCATAATTTGAATAGTTAGTGTTAGCATCTTCATTATATTATCTATATTTATGAAATTATTTATATGTATGTGTTAGTCTAGATTTATGCGTAGATGATATAATCTTGTGTGTGTGTTGCATTGTGAATGTTACTATGTGTTATGATGTGTCATTATATTCATGATTATTAGTGTAAATTATTGTGAATTGTGTTAGCACTACTATATGTAGGCTAACCAACTTTTCTTAGTAATAATAGTCAGTTATCTTTACGATATCAAAGATATCAATATTTAACATAATAGTTGGGAATAGGACATAGAAGATTGAATACATTGACAAATTAATGGGCTAGTTATTGTTAAGTTATTATATAAATAATTATGATTTAAAAGGCTTTGGAAGAAAAAATTAATTGATGTCATCCTAGATTTAAAAATAAAAATTTATATAAAATAAAAGGAGATAAAAGTAATAATAGAAAGTCATTATTTTGAATAAAACTAAAAAGAAAAAATAAACTAAATAGTGAGAAAGAAAAACAAAAGAGAGAGAGAGCATGATTTTGATATAGAATTAAACAAACAAACACACACACACACACACACACACAAGTAAACAAAAAGGGATTTTTTTAAAAAATATACACCTATTTTCATAAGGGGAAAATTAAGAAAGAAGGGGAGGATGATAAGAGTTTTTTAAGTTTAAAAAATGTTGAGTTTGAGAAGGTAGAAAATGAAGCGTAGCATAGGAGAGAAAGCATAAAAGAAGCACCATAGAAGATTTTTAGTTCTAATTGCTAGGTAGGCAAAGTTTTTTATTTTAATGTGTGATCATGGAAAAAATTTAGAATGTACTATCCAAAATATTTGTATATTCTTACTAACTAGATGTCTGTTTATGACCTTTAATTCCATATACATACTTGATAATTTGTTTGCATAGCTTTTATCTTGAAAAGTTGCATTTAGTCTTAGTGTAACTATGAGACTGTATAGGGCATCGATCTGCAAAAGTGAACTAAAATATTAAACATATTTTTAATTCCTAATTTGTGTAATCATTGTAGTTATTGAATCATGGATTGATCAAATATATTTAATTATATATATTTAAGCAATTCACTGGTAGAATATATACTAACTATATATATACACTTTAATGTGTATTACTGATTGACTATATATTATCATCAAAATACCCTAAAGCATCTCTATATGAACCAAGTCATTGAATTTTCATAGCTATGTTTTATATGTATTTAAAATTATAGATCTTACTTTATTGATAAGTTTATTTTGTTTAAATATACATCCTATTTAAAATTGTTGAATTATAGTAAATATGTTTAGTTTGTATCCTGTATGGTTTAAGAGGTCATTATATACTTTTAGCCAAATAGTATACTTAAGGCATCACCATAATAATAAAGTCATTGAATTTTAATGAAAGACTAACTATTATTTATATTTAATCTCCAATATTCTATGTGAATCATTGTAGTTTTAGACAACTTAATGTTATGGATACATGAGTCACTATCAATAATGTTTTCCATCTTTTCAATAACTATTAATTTGACTTGTGTTATATTATACAGTCTGTGACATACCTATTGGGTCGCTATAATTATAGAGTCATGTGTATTTTCTAATCAATTGCATGGGTATATTTTTGAATCAATTATATATATAATATAGTTTTCCATCTTTTTAGTAACTATTGATTTGACTTGTGTTATATTATACAGTCTGTGACATACCTATTGGGTCGCTATAATTATAGAGTCATGTGTATTTTCTAATCAATTGCATGGGTATATTTTCTAATCAATTGCATGGGTATATATAAGAAATCATTATTATGTATGTATGTGCTGTTGGCATCACCATAATTGGGGAAATCCATTATGTATATGCTTAGTTAAACTAAAACATTTTATTAATAGGTGTTACGTGCTTTTCATGAAGAGTGGAAACTCACTTTTCATACATATGAATTTGATCTATATGTCCATACCATTGAGAAAACTGATACTAGGATAGTGTAGTATTATATGTTTATGTGTATGCTTAAATTGTATCACTACATAGTGTTATATGTGGGTATGGGTTGACTTCAATATTACTATAATTATTTAATAAGCATGGATCTAAAAAAAATCTAATGTATGTCGTACATGTGTGGATGTACAATGAGAAAATATATAAAACATATTATTATTATTATTATTATTATTATTATTATGACAATATACATATATATACTTTGTTATCTCTCTCTACTGGTAAATATTAGCATGTGGTGCATAAAATACCCCATCATGTAAAGATTATCATGAAAAGTACCCATGTTATATTGGTATTTTATCATTTATACTTTGTCATCAATATTTTTATTTTATGGGAATGATGTACTCGTTCCATTAATAATTACTATATTTACAGACCATATATATAGTTAAGGATGAGTTTATTGTAACATAGTTTCGTTATACCTTTTGAGGATTATTGGTAGTGAATGGTATATTGATCTATTGGTAACCTAGTATAATATATATTACAGGTGTACTAATATGTATAAGGGTGTGTGCATAGATAGTATATGAATATAAATGCATTTGGATGGAGGTTAGTTTCATAATTTTTACTAGTATATTGTCATGGCTTGAGTGATTCACTTATTTGTGTACTTGATTAAACTTTTATGTATCATATAAGATCACTTTGGATATTTTTAAATACTTGTATGTGAACCCTAAAATGCAAAAATGTATTGGTCTTGTGAACTTGTGTACAGAGTTATAGATGCTTTGATTATATCAAGATGAAAATATGTCTAATTAGGAAAAAATAACTGTGAATGGATTTTGCATTACAAATCCCTTAAAGATCATACACATATGTATATTTTGTGAACATGAAATTCCTAAGGAGTGTTGGAACATAGAGGATCTTAATTAGGACATATAAACAGTCATTAATATAGTATTTACATATAGTGCATGTTATGATGAACATGTACTCATATATAAGAATTATACTTATAGTTAAATAGATGGTTAAAATGAGTCGTTTGGTTTATTATGAACTAGACACTATAACCTTATGGAACAGTCTCTTAAAAATAAAATGAGTATTTTGAATGAAAGATCATAACGGTTTTATGAGTTCTCTATTTCTTTACAAGTGATTTCTTGATTTTTAGTTATATGTATTCAATATTAAATGCTTATGTGTGGTACATAATTATGAGAGTGTTAATATGTATAAATATTTGGTTATATTTAGCATATAATGGTACATTGTGATGTGTGTTTATAAGTTATATTTCTTTGAATGCTAGTATAAAGTTTAATCCTAAGGTATATCTGAGTAGTATAATCCCATACTTGCTTGATTGTTATTATGTATGTAGATTGTTTGATTCTTGAAATCATAAGTTTTGTCATGTGTAAATATGTAGCTCTTAACTATGTGTTGACACTTGGATTTGCACCCTTGAGAGGATGCTTAGTTTTCGTCATCCAAGCGGCAAAGTGGAAGCATCTCTCTTGTTGTGGGTGATAATTTCATTGAGATGACTTTCGAGACTAGGGGCTAGCTCCCCTTGTTGCACCTTTAAAGTTCTCTCTAATCTATCAACTTTGTATGGAAAGGGTAAAGGAAAACAACTAAAAAAATTAGCGGTGATGCACTAATGAATAATTTCCTCTCAATTTGATTAAAAATACACTACTTAAAGACCAACAAATCTTATTTCAAACAAAACCCACAACTCTTTGTGCATTATCACGTCAATGTTTCACATGTTAGATTCAACAAGGCAATTGACATATAGGAGAGCAATAGATAATTCCAACAAGGAATATAGTCTTAAACCACTTCTAAAATGTCTATACACTTAAGAAGGAAGACTAATAAGGATATGTAACAATACTCTTTCTATACATTTGGTAGGTAATCAAGGATAACAAGTTAGGAAAGATAAACTCTCACTAAACAAGAACAACATGATTTGAACTGATACATAATAGTACAACATGTGAGTGACAAAAACTTATATTATATATTCAAGATTTTTGTAACTACAAATCTAGCTAGAGTTTCACCATAACCAGTAAAGGGTGCAAAATGAGCCAAGAGAGTGCATATATATAGCCTTTAAGAGAGAGGTCGAGCCAAGGGAGTTTAAGAGTCACTTGGACATGTGTCACTCTAAGAAAAGAAATAGTTACATTACATTCTATAAGATGTTTTCTCCATGGTTACATCAAGATATTTTGAACTATATTTTGCTATAGATGAGTCCATCTGTTAGAATTATATTTCAACGCTAGATGCTATTTATTAGCTCGTCAAGTTGTGTAATGGTGTAACAACTTAAACCATTGACCTAACTATTTATGCCTATTGTACAGTAGATGCTTAGGATCTTTACCATTTGTCACCTTTATCTTTGCCTTCTGGTTCCAATCAAGCCTTTCTTTTAAATTCCAATGGCTAGTTTTCACAATATGAAATTGATGTGTTATAGGCCATAACTTCTTTAGGTATTTTCTTTGGACTTCTTATCTTGACACTTTTTTGAAAGAATTTGTTAAAGTCTTTTGTCTCTTTTGTTCTTTTCCTTCATCTTGGTCTTTCATTCCTTAAACAATTTTTGTGGACAAAATGTCTGAAGGAAATGGATTTTGGCACCTTTTCAAATTTTTTGAAAGAATTCTTTGGACAATTTCTCCAAAAGAATTCCTTTGGTCTTTTTGTTTGGCCCTTTTTGGTTCTTTGGAATGACCCTTTGGGAAAGTGAAAAAGACCCTTTTTGAATGGAAATGTAACCTTAAAAATCTTGTAAGTGACCCTTTGAAAGAGTTGAAAGTGTCCTTTAGCTTTTAGAAATGATCTTCTGAAAGGAAAAAAACACCCTTCAAATTTTTGAAATGGTCCACCTTCCTGAAAAAGTCCTTCAAAAAAGTTGTCACCTGCCCTTTGAAAAAGTTGAAGTGCCTTTCGAAAAAGTTGTAAGTGACCATTTGAAATATTGAAGATGCCCTTTTATTTTGAGTTTCCCTTTGAAAAAATTGTTATGGACCTTTGAAAAAGTTGTTTTGGACAAAATATCTGAAACAATTCTTTCCTTCAATTTTTTTGAAAATATCCCTTCTAAAGGCAAGTGTCCCTTGGAAGAAATGTAAGTGTCTACTTTCCAAAGAAAATTCTCTTCAAAAAAATTTCAAATGTACCCTTCAAAAATATTACAAATTATCCTTCAAAAAAATGAAAGTACCCTTCAAGAAAGTGAAGTGGACCATTTCTTGTGAGAAAGATACCCTTTGATAAATTTGAAAGTGTCCACTTAGCCTAAAAAAGTGCTTTGAAAAAGTTGTCTCAACAATTATACCAAAATAATTTTGCCAAATGAAAAGTTTGAAATAAATATACCTAAGGAAAAAAGATTCAAACAAAAAGTATGAAAGAATTCGGCAAAGGCTTAGAATAAAATCCCAAAATAATTCATTGTAAAGGACTTACCTGAAAGACTAAAGAACAAAGCTTTCAAAAGGAAAACACTTTAGTTTTTATGTAAAATAATTCAAAATTTATATAAGAACACTTTTTTCGTATGAAACCTGCATACTAGACTTGGACAAAGGTATAGATTCAGACTTTTTTTGTAAAAAGAGGTACCCAATTTTGGCTTAAAGCACCAAAATTTGATCAATAAATTGGTGACTCACAGGGGTAGTATGCCTATTATACTGACCAGACCATTAGCCTTATCTAACTCAAGGCTAATAGAGTCAATGGATTCTTGAAGATGACTAACAAGGATTATGCTAAAATAAAACACAAGGAAACACACCCCATAACAACAGTAAGACCAAGCAAATATAACACAAAACAAGACCAAGAAAAATTCACACATGTGCATAATCACTTAGGAAACATAAGAAAAAATAGGAACTATGTACATAAGAAAAGAGAACTTTAGTAATAATGCTTTAGATATATCCCATTGACTGGGATATATAGCTCATCTCCATCCAACTTTGATATTTGAGAAGCATTGTGTTATTTGTACTGTGTGATCACATATGGGCCACTCCACAAAGCATCAAACTTTATGTGATTTCTAGGTTTGGCCCTATCTTCATCCCATTTTAGGACAATGTCTCCATGTCTAAAAATACTTGGCATGGACTTCTTGTCAAAATACTTCTTTGTTTACTCTTGGTGAGTTGTCATGGTTCACATAGTTTGATCTCTTGTCTCCTCAAGCTCCATCAACTCACATAACTTGACTTTCATGCTCTCATTCTCCATCAAATGTAGCTAATATGCAAGGTATACATCTGATAACTCAAGTGAGATAGGAAGCTTAGCCTCCCTTCCATACACAAATGTGTATGGTGAGTTCCCAATTGCTCTCTTTGGGGTGATCCTATCAGCCCAAAGGGTTATCTTCAACTTGGTGTACCAAGTCCTTTGATTATCCTCCATAGTTCTCTTTATAATCTTGATCAAATTCTTGTTTATGGACTCAGTCTATTTTCCTAGGGATAGTATTTGGAGGAGGTGATAATATAGATGCCATGCCTCAAAGCCCATTCACTTGTCCTTGTTCTTAAAAAGGCTAATCTATTATCTAAAATGATTGTTGAAGGAGATCCAAATATGGTTACTATACCTTCATAGAAGTCTAGGACTGAGTTTTTATTTACCTCCTTAAGAGCTACAGCTTCCACCCATATTATAAAATAATTAGTGGCTATCAAAACCCAATTGTGACCAACAATAGAAGGGGGATTGATTAGACCTATGAAATCCAAACCCCACTACATAAAGGGTTTCTCAACTTGGATTGGATGAAGAGGTAAGGCATCTAGCTTTTATTTTTCATAAAAAAATAGAACACTTTTGTCATTTCCTTACCCAAGTATGGGTGTCTTTAAATAAGCTAGGTCAAAATTATCTAGCTCTCATAACCTTAGCAGCTATAGTTCTTGGAGCAAAATGGCCACTAGCTGGCCCATCATAGAAATCACACAATACTTTGTCAATATAATTTGAATCAATGCACCTCAAAAGCACACTTAAAGATTCCATTATAAAAATCACTCCATCAACAAGTATATAAGGAATATATTTCAACCTAAAACACCTTATTCGAGCTTTGTCAAGACCTTGTGGATACTAACCAATTTGAAGAAAATGAATCATGTATTATGTCTAGCTCCTTATAACTGAAGGTATAGCTAGTATAAGATCATCATGAAGTGACAAATCAACCTCCCTTTGCTCTTTCAAATCTAAAGCAAGATGCTCACACAATCTTTTTCCTCTCACTAACATGGTTGTTTTGATCTCCGCATGGTATTCCATCACTTTGGTGATCCAACCTACCCTTTTGTCATTCAAATCTATGCTCAACAAAAATTCCTTTACACTAGGATGAGGAAAAAAATATGAATCTTATTGCTAGAGAACATATGCCTAGACTTATTCAAACTCCTTATGACTGAAAGCACTTATTTCTCAACGTATATGGATCTTGTCTCATAGGCTTCTAAACCTTGATTGAAAAAGGTAATAGGTTGTTTCAAATTTTCATCATTAGCTTAAGTAAGCATGGAAGAGATTACCTCTTTATTCCCAAAAGTATACAGGTTGAAGCCCTTAGAGAATTTATGACTTACAGTAGTAGGGGCATGGGCAATGGCTTGCTTGATGTCTTCAAAACTTTCTTTTCTCTTTCCTATCCAAGTGAATGTCTCATCCGTCCTTAGCATAGATGTCAAGGGATTGACCATGTTAGTAAAATAAGGAATGAACTTCCTAATGAAATTTATCTTACCAAAGAATCTTTGTAGACCCTTATTATGTTTAGGTAAAAATAATGCCAAGATTGTACTTACCCTTTCTGAATCAATGGATAGACCTTTCTTGGAAATAATGTGGCCTAAGAGTTTGCTTTCATGAACAAAAAACACACACTTCTTTGGGTTTAGAGAGATCAAAAACTCTATACACCTCTAAAAAATCTACCTCAAGTGTTTCAAATGATCGTTTGCATCCTTGGAGAAAACTATCACATCATCAAGATAAACCAATATAATGTCCATTGCACATTGGAAAGTAGCTCCAACATTTGAAAATCTAAATGTCATATTACTATAGGCATATGTTCCCCATTTTATGGTGAAGGCCATCTTGTATTAGTCACTTCCTTTCACCAAAATTTGATTGTACTCAGAATAAAAATCTAGGAGGGAAAACCTCTCACTACCTAACACCACTTGCAAAGTTTACTCCATGTAAGGGAGGGGATAATGGTCTCTCAAAGACACTCTATTCAAGTCCCTAAATTCCACACATAACCTGATCTCCCCATCATTCTTTCTGATAGGGACTAAGTTGTCTAGCCAAGAAGAATGGTTAATGGGAAAGACGATTTTGGACTCAATCAGTTTGCTGAGTTCTTTCCTCATGAAAGGCTCAATTTTGGGATTGATTAGCCCTTGTATTAGCTTGATGGGTTTTGAATTTTCATCTAGCTCTATGGTTGGGTCAAAACCCTTCAAATCATTATACTCCCATGCAAAAATATCACTAAACTCCTTGCATAATTTAATGAAATCATGTTTTTTTTTACTAATGCATACCTTCCCAAGTGCAAGTAACTTATCTTTAAGGATTTATATATTTTCTTAGTTCTCTTTCTTGGTTGGCATGCTTACCTTATCCTTGTTGAACTGGTCATCTACATTGAATGTGCTTTCAAGAGTCACTAGG
The DNA here is from genome assembly GCA_037957365.1 of Torreya grandis. NCBI lineage: Eukaryota > Viridiplantae > Streptophyta > Pinopsida > Cupressales > Taxaceae > Torreya > Torreya grandis. Next base: position 956,222 of record JARHVA010005405.1, read on the forward strand.
CCTTTGGGGATCTTGTTGGATTTTAGTTGGACAATCTGCCCTCCATATTGTTATTGAACCTTAGACTGATTCTTTGTAGAGAACTCAACCTCTTATTGTAGGAAGAGGGATATCTATTCATCACTCTGAAAAACCTACCAATTGGTGACATTATCTAGTTTAGAAGGTCTCACGATCACCTTTATATGAGGTTGATTCTTGTCTTCTCTTATGCCTTTTGGAACATCAAATTGAGTACCAATAGATGCCAATCTATCAGCATGCTTATTATCTTCACTTGGAATAGAAGTGATATTAAATTCCATGAATTCTTCTATAAGGTCCCAAAATCTATGCTTATAATACTTGAACAAGGAGTTCTTGGTCAAATTTTTCCCTCTAACTTGATTGATAATGAGCTCGCTATCACCAAACACTTGAAATTCTTTGACATCTCTTTTCCTTTCCCACTTGAGGCCATGAATGAGGGCCCTCATATTATAATACATTATAAGAACAAGAGAACTAAAATTTTAAAGTTGAAAAATACCTTTCCTTTGAAGGTGAAACCAACATAACTCCACCACCTACCCCAATCTTACTTTTGGACCAATCAAAGAAATGCTGCCACAAGCCATTGACATCCTCACTTGATTTCATCAGATTATTCATGAAATAATCCTTGTCATGCATATAATATACCCCAAGACTAGATTATTCAATAAATAAGGATCATGTTCATAGTTGTTATCTCCCCACTCATCTAGGAACAAATCATAAACTCCTTCAAGGGAAGATGATGGGGATTGGTCAATGTGAAACTCCTCTTCATCAATGATAACATAGTTAACATTTGTTACCTTAGGTGAGTATGGTTTTAAGTGATCTCTATCGATAGGTTCTGACTCAATCTTTACTTTAGTTCCAAATTTTGTTCTAGACACCATGTAAGACCAATTAGTTGCCAAATATCCACCTATCTTGAATGTAAAGTCCCTTGACAAGAAAAGACCAAAATAGGGAGGTAAATATGATACTACCACATCATGGGGAATTGAAAAAGTAGGAAAATCATGAATTATCAAATTCACATTTTTCACTATCCCAAAAGTCTTGGCTAGTGATCCATCCAATTGTAAAACTCCTTTAGTCATTGGCTCATACTTAAGCCCTAGCTTATCTACTATACATTTTGGCATAACTGATGTGCTTGCTCCAATATCAATGATAAAATTATGAACTAATAAATCAAAAATGATTAGATATTGGTAAAAAGAGGAGTCTTCTCATCTTTTGTCACTTGAGCATCCATAGATTGAGTTCCATTTACCAGAATGACATTGTCATTTCTAGATGGGTCAGCTTGTTTGCCCAATCCATGAATTACCTTTTGAAGTATATATTTCTACCCTAGTAATGTTAAATAATATGAAAATTAAATATTCATATGAAGCTTATTCATCTGGTCTACCACATTGATGTAATGATTACTAACCTTGGGGTTCTCTTTATGAACATTTACACTTTGTGATGTAGCTTGTGGAGGTAGAGTTGTAGCAACTATCCTAAAATTTTGAATTCTCTAATTTTATTGTAGTTTAGTATCTATTTTAGACCCACTTACCATAAGAAATGATGTAGGAGTCACAATAGGTCCTTGATTATCTCCTTGAGTTTCATCGATAGCCTTCCTTTTGGACCTAGTATTAGAGGCAACACTAGTATTCTGATTGCTTATATTTCCCAAGAAATTAATGGCATTAAACTCACAATCCAAATGATTTATGAGGGTAGTATCAGTCTAAGGTTTTCCATTCTATATACTAAAATCTAATGACAAATCAAAATTTTAAAATTGAGATGTTTGATCACCTTGTCTAGTCATGCCTTGATTTTACATCTCATTGGCATAAGCAACTTATCCTTGACCTTGCTCAAAAGAAGGGTAGTTGGGATATTCTTAGAACAATTTTTTTTGAGTGGGAACAAGGGACTTGGAAGATGAGGGAGCATTAGGATTATAACTTTGATAAGGCTTGACATGGGTGATTTGATCTTGTCCCTAATTATTACCCTAAAAAGGAGGTTTGTTTGTTTATCCAGACTAGTTGTAGGAGTGATAAGGCCTATAACTTTGGGCTTGTTTACTTTTGAGAGAAACTAATTCATTAATACAAATTTGAATAAGGATTTTGATTTCATTTATTTCATTGGTAGGGGAAATGTCATATTTTTCTTGATCAGGCAAAGGAGTTTAAGTGGGCAATGCACTTTGACTAGGAGAATGCAAATTAGGGAATAGTGACATTGGAGGTCAAGGAGCTATCTTTCCCACTTAGACAATAAAATTCTCAAAATGTATGATTATTTCATAGGTAGGAGGAAATGTGTTTACACCCATATATTGAATCATCATGGAAATATCACTATTCAATGCTTTCAAGCAGTTGGTCTCACAAGAATTGGGATTCTGTCCCAAGTTTTTTAGAACCTAGTATTAAAATCGTGCATGAATTCATGTGGTTTCCTCTTTATTAAGGTCAATTACTTAGCTAGAGATAGGTGATCACTCTTTTCTCCAAACCTATCAATCAATAGAGTCCCCAATTCATCCCATGAGCCAATAGAATTTATAGGTAGGGTCCCATACCAATCCAAAACTTTTCCTTTAAAAGACAAGGCCAACAACCTAATAGCTACATTTTCTTGGGTAATATTATGGATATTACAAAATTTTACTATATTTTTAATGTGCTTAATGATAGTAATAGGACTATCTCCACTAAGATATGGGACACATTGAGGGCTACTCCTAAAATTTGATCAATATTGGGCAAGATGCAAGGGAGATGTCCTGTGAAAGGAACAAAAGGTCATCTTGCAGCCATTTTGGAATGATGACTATGGGTGTTAGGGATGGAATGTAACACAAAATTGGATGATTTAAATGCAAATTTTTTTTTTTAATGAGAGTATTGATAAACTTGAACTTTTTGGTGGAATGTGGAGGTAATTCTATAAACTCAAAGGGCACACCTTTAGTAGCAGACCTAGTGGTCACCTTTAGCATGGAAAAAAGGCCTGATCAACAACCAAATACTTAAAATATCTAATGGAGTCACCAAGTACTGAATGTAGATGTTTCTTTATCTTCAACAATTCCAAGACCAACACCAATCTTGAATAATCTTGTAGGACTTAGAAGTCCCACCGGGCATGCCAAAAACTATTGACACTTGGATTTACACCCTTGAGGAGATGCTCAATTATCCTCATCCATGTGGTAAAATGGAATCATCTCTCTTGCTATGGGTGATCATTTCATTGAGATGAATCTCTAGATTAGGGGCTAGCTCCCCTTGATGTACCTTTAAATCTCTCTCTAATCTATCAACTATGTATGGAAAGGGTAAAGGAAAAAAACTAAGAAAACAAGAAGTGATGCACCAATGAATAATGTCCTCTCAATTTGACTAAAAATACACTACTTAAAGAACAACAAAGATTCTTTCACAAAAAAACCATAACTCTTTGTGCATTATCACATAAGTGTTTCACATGTTAGATTCAAGAAGGCACTCGACATACATGAGAGCAATAAACAATTCCAAGAAGGAATATAGTCTTAAACCACTTCTAAAATGTCTATACACTTAAGAAGGAATACTAACAAGGACATGTAACAATACTCTTTTTATACATTTGATAGGTAATCATGGATAACAAGTTAAGAAAGATGAACTCTTACTAAACAAGAACAACATAATTTTAACCGATACACAATAATACATCATGTGAGTGGAAAAAACTTGTATTATTTTTTCAAGAGTTATACAAGTAGAAATCTAGCCAAAGTTTCACCATAACCAGTGGAGGCTATAAAATGAGCCAAGAGAATGCATATATATAGCCTTTGAGAGAGAGGTCAAGCCAAGGGAGTTCAAGGGTCACTTAGACATGTGTCACTTTGAGAAAATAAATAGTTACATTACATTTTGTAAGATTATTTTTCCATGGTTACATCAAGATATTTTGAACTAAATTTTTCTATAGATGATTCTATCTGTTACAATTCTATTTCAATGCTAGTTGCTCTTTACTGGCTCATCAAGTTGTGTAATGGTGCAACAACTTGAACTATCAACCTACCTATTTATACCTATTGTACACTAGATGATCAAGATATTTACCATTTGTCACCTTTATCTTTTCCTTCTAGTTCTAATCAAGCATTTGTTTTAAACTCTAACCACTAGTTTTTACAATCTAAAATTGGCATGTTTTAGGTCATTACTCATTTGGGTATTTTCTTCAGACTTTTATTTCTTCAGACTTCTTGTCTCAACACTTTCCTGAAAGAATTTATCCAGGTCTTTTATCTCTTTTTTTCTTTTCCTTCGGCTTGGTATTTCATGCCTTAACAATTTTCATAGACAAAATGTCCATAGTAAATGGACTTTGGCACCTTTTCAAGTTTTTTGAAAGAATTCTTCAGATAATTTCTTCGAAAGAATTCATTTGGACTTTTTGTTTGGCCCTTTTTGGTTCTTTGGAATGACCCTTTGGGAAAGTGAAAAGACCCTTTTTGAAAGGAAACATACCCTTCAAATTCTTGAAAGTGACCCTTCAGAAGAGTTGCAAGTGTCCTTCAACTTTTGGAAATGATCTCCTGAAAGGAAAAAAATACCGTTCAAATTTTTGAAATGGTCCACCTTCCTAAAAAAGTCCTTCAAAAAAGTTGTCAACTACCCTTCAAAAAAGTTGAAGTGCCTTTCATAAAATTTATAAGTGATCATTCAGAAGATTGAAGATGCCCTTTTCTTTTGAGTTGCCCTTCAAAAAAATTGTTATGGACCTTCAAAAAAGTTATTTTGGATAAAATGTTTGAAACAATTATTTCCTTTGTATTTTTTGAAAAGATCCCTTCCAAAGGCAAGTGTCCTTCAGAATAAATGCAAGTGTCCACTTTCCAAATAAAATACCCTTCAGGAAAGTTGAAAATGTACCCTTCAAAAAGATTGCAAAGTATCATTCATAAAAATGAAAGTACCCTTTGGGAAAGTGAAGTGGACCATATCTTGCAAGAAAGATACCCTTCCATAAAGTTGAAAGTGTCCACTTAGCCTAAAAAATTCCTTTAGAAAAGTTGTAACATACCCTTCAGAAAATTTGTCTCGACAATTTTCTCGAAATAATTCTACCGAATGAAAAGTCTAAAATAAATACACTTAAGAAAAAAATCCTCAGACAAATTTTTTGAAAGAATTTGGAAAAGGCTTAGAACAAAAACCCAAAATAATTCATTGCAAAGGACTTAGCCAAAAGACCAAATAACAAATCTTTCAAAAGGAAAACACTTGAGTTTTTTAATGTAAAAGACTTCAGGCTTTGTATAAGAACACTTCTTCTGAATGAAACCTACATACTGGAGTTGGACATAGGTATAGACTCAGACATTTTTCTACAAAAAGGGGTGCCCAATTTTGGCCTGAAGGGCCAAATTTTGATCAACACTATGATAGTATGGGATATCATAGAGTACCACAGTATAAATATATGTTATACCTGAATGGTATTTACTATAATTGTCATATCTAGACTCACACCTACATTTAACTAATTTAATATATGCATGTTGGTTATTACTATGAATAGTGTGTTTTGTGATGGTTGGTAGGACTTTGTGTATGCATGAATACAACTTTTGAGAGTGTAGCATATGTTAGGATAAGATATTACGTCTTCTATGGGAACTATGACTTGCTTTATTTTATTTAGTTGCTTGAATATAAAATTGTATTTTTATGTAGTTATGACTCCATTTATTATGATTGATTATAGAAAAAATTAGTAGTTATGTCTTAGAACACTAGACTATGATAATATAGGTTATCATAGGGTGTAGTATGTTTAGAAATAAATTATGATAATTAGAATATGTAATTAAATGTGTATTTTATCTAGATGATATAAACTATAGTCATTATTTTTAGTATAGGATAGAAAATAATGTAAGATTCATTCATACATTTGACAGAATAAATGTATATTTTAATTGCTCATATGCACAACATGTTATGTGATGTGTTTGCTAGTAGGATAAAAATTATATGAATCTTATGGTTAAATTATGTTTGACCAATTTATATTGTTGATACTGAGTAAGGAGTGAGATAGACTTCATTGGCTTACTATCATCATAATGCTAGATGAAGGCAGTCTGATCAAGTGGTCTGTATGAATTTGATTGATCTATAGATCACTATTATTTATTATTCTTAAAATTTTGGGCCAAAGTATGTTTAGTGAGACATTATCATTTTATGAGTATGATTTACATGTTTATGTGATATCTTGCAATATAACAATTTTTTATGATACACTACATGTTTAGTTTTAGAAATCATACAAAACATGGGTACTTTATTATCTCTCTAGATTCCCATGCCATCACTATCTACTCATCCATGAAGGGAGGACAATTTCCTAATGACATTAGTGTAGAGGATCATTGGTCCATGGTTGGTGTGGAAAAGTGCTCAGATGATACTCTCCCTCCCCATAATAGTACTACTTATCTAGATGACACTTGAGATTGACACATATTTTTGAGTTTGAGAACTATGCTCTAAGGAACCATGTATCTTAACTATATACATTGTATTATATTATATTTATTTTTGGAAAACATTGTCATGAAGATTTGTCACTATTTACTGAAGATTGATAGCAGAGACTATGTTGTGAACCAATAGTGACTGTCTATGTGTAATTACTCTCTATATTTGTATCATGATGCATTTTCTTATGTTAATAGTGATCCAAAATGTATGACCTGGTATACTTCTTTTACAATGATCTCTCTTTGAGTATGTTGTATGATCATTGCTTAGATTATTATGATGAAATATATTTATAGTATATGGGTTAATTAAAAAATCATGTATTTCTAGTTGACCCTAATGAGGTTGTTACATGTGGTATCAAAGTTGTGGCTCAAACTCTAGGACCTAATGAGTCCATTAGCATTTTTGTGTTTTTATGTTCACCAGTGTGAACCTGGAGATATGAAGCATTTCATTAGTATTTTATATTTGTAATGCTTTAGTGCAAAAACCATTTTACACCATGATTGGTGTTTTGAGACTTGGTAGATCCTCTTTTATGGTATGATGACTATTGTTAGTATGAGACATTTGTGAAATGTGTGTGGTGAACATTGAGTGTGTACCCTTGGAGCATTTATACCCTTTTGATTTATTAAAGGTTTGGTTTATTAAGTGTCCCAATGGTGATGGTTGTATATGAGATTTGGGAATTTATATTTGATAAGAGTCATTCAAGATGATTACTAGATTTAGGGGGAAGGATGTTACATCTTGATTCTTTGTTAAGCAAATTACTTAACTATCCATAGATATTTATAATTAACATATTTAATTTAGTTATATTTTGACTAAGATTTGAGATATATATTATTATGAGACAATAGGATATTACTTAGATTACATGATCACACTGTTATAAGTTAGTTTTAACTATATGTTTAATTTATGATCATGTTGATTTGTCATTTTAGATATATTTTATGATATATGTATATCAAGACTGTTATGGTCTAACTATCTACTTTGTTATAAGGTTGGCACAGGAAAACCCATCCCTCAGAGTGTGATGGATGGAGAGAATCATCAAAGAGAGTGATGTAGTTGGATATGTCAGAAGATGATATAGAAACTGGATAGAACCCTGTACACACCACATAAATAATTCATGTTAGATGCATAATTTGAATAGTTAGCATTAACATCTTCTTTATATTATCTACATTTAGGTAATTGTTTATGTGTACATGTTAGTTTAAATTTATGATTAGATAATATAATCTCATATGTGTGTTGCATTGTGAATGTTACTGTGCATTATGATGTGTCATTGTATTCATGATTATTAATGTAAAATTTTATGAATTATGTTGGCACTACCGTATGTAGGCCAACCAACTTGTCTTAGTAATAATAGTCAGTTATCTTTACTATATCAAAAATATTAGTATTTGATGTAATAGTTTGCAATAAGACATAGAAGGTCAAATACATTGACAAATTAATGGGATAATTAATGTTAAGTCATTATATAAATAATTAGGCTTTAAAAGGCTTTGGAAGACAAAATGAATTGATGCCACCTTAAATTTAAATATATATATATATATATATATATATATATATACATATATATATATATATATATATATATATATACACATATATATATATATATATATATATATATATATATACATATATATATATATATATATATATACATATATATATATATATATAATAAAATAAGATAAAACTAATAATAGAAATTCATTATTTAGAGTAATATTAAAAATAGGAAATAAATTAGACAATGAGAAATAAAAATAGAAGAGAGAAAGCATAATTTTAATATGGAAGTAAAAACCAAAAAAAAAGATATTAGTAAACAATAAGGGAAAAAGCTTAAAAAGCTATGCCTATTTTCATAAGGGAAAAATTAAGAAAGAAGGTGAGGATGATAAGAGACTTGCCAGGGTGAAAAAAGAGGTGTAGCATGGGAGAGAAAACATAGAAAAAATATTGTCGAAGAATTTTAGTTCTAATTCCCAAGTAGGTAATGTTTTCAATTTTAATGTGTGATCATGAGAAAATTTTAGAATGTACTATCTAAAATATCTTTATATTCTTACTAGATGTCTCTCTATGACCTTTAAATATAGATATATACTTGGTAATTTATTTGCATAATA
>JARHVA010005405.1:970000-1155000 GCA_037957365.1 Torreya grandis
TTGAAAGTGAAATTTACTTTATTTTGAAAATATTTCAAACATTTCATTTAAATGGGTTATTTTTAAGCATTTGTTTACTATCCTATTTAAAGGGAAGCTATGGCTTTGCCTCATTTTTTCTTAGATAAATCTCAAATGCTTAATGGAAATAATTATAATATATGTAAAATTCATGTTAAAACTAAATTTATGTCCCACAAGTTATGGAATATTGTTTTTAGGACCAAAAAATCCCCTTTTTGGATGACATGTAACCCCTTAGCTTATCAATGCATTTCAACAAAAATCATAAGAAACTATGTCATGATAGGTCAAATGGAGTGGCAATGAAATTATTATTTCATGATTTAATTTGAAATGAAGCAAAGAAAACATTATAAAGCCAAAAATGTGACTTATAAATTCACCTACCAAGCAGTCCATTCATATTCCTATGGGAATCTTGAGCTAAACACAAGAAGACAAAATAAATGAGCAACTACACCTAGGAATAATGAAATATTATCTAATTAATATTACATCCCCCGCTTAATCTGTAGGGGTTTTTGTTAGACCAAGCATTCCTCTAAAATTATCAATTTTTTATTGTCTAAGTGCCTTTGTCAAAATGTCTATTGGTTACTCTGTTATTAGGCAATGTTGCAACTTGACACTACCATCTTTCACATAGTGCCAAATCAAATGAAATTTTGTATTGATGTGTTTGGTTTGGTCATGAAAGAATGGATTATTTACCTTCTATATCAAAAAAGTGTTGTCAACCATGTGAGGTGTTGATGAAGCTTGTTGCTCTAGTAAATCTAAAAGAACCCTTTCGAGCCACAAGATCTCTCTAGTTACCTCTAAATCAAACATATATTATACCTCTATTAAATAAATTACCAGCACTAATTGCTTAGATTTTCAATTGATAACTATTTTTCCCAAATTCATTAGAAAATTTGAGGTGGACTTTCCATCTTCATGATCACTAGCATAGTCAGAATCTAAATACCCAACCAGTTTGAAATCTCCTACCCTAGAGTATTTGAGCCCAAAATGTTGTGTGCCTTTTAGATATCTAAGGACCTTTTTTGTTGCTACCCAATGACTCTCCCTAGGTTATTGTATGTATGTTTAGAGGACACCAACTGTACATGATATATCTAGTTGAGTGATAGTCACATAAATCAAACTTCTAATGAGCTATCTATATTTAGTGGCATCAACCAAATACGTTGAATCTTTAGATATCATTTTGAGATTCTATTCCATGGGTGTGATGAGAAGCTTAAAATCTTCCATTCCAAATTTTCTCAAAATTTCACCAACATACTTATACTAAGTGATGAATAAATACTTTGGCTTTTGAATTAATTTAATACCTAAATAATAATGAAGATAACCCAAATCAGTCATTTCAAAGCTTTTCATCAAGTCTAATTTGAATTGTGTAGTATACCATTCATTATTCCCTATGATGAGCAAATCATCAACATACACCAACACAAATACAACTATTTTGTCAACTATTTTGATGAAAAGAGTTAAATCTTCAAACTCAAAATGTTTGAAGTTCATGTTCATGAGGTGCTTAGCCAATTTTTCATACCATACTCTAGGGGATTTTTTCAAAACATATAATGATTTTTTCAGTTTACACAACTTATGCTCTTGTCCTTTGATTGCAAAATAATTAGGTTGTGTCATGTACATAGTTTTCTTGAGGTCTCCATTCAAAAATGCAGTTTTGACATCCATTTGGTGAAATTTCCATAAGTTTTGAGCTACTAGATACAACATGGTCTGAATTATAGTCTATTTTTCTATAGGTACAAAGGTTTCATTGTAGTCAATTCCTTCCTTTTGAGCATACCCCTTTATGATAAGCCTTGTTTTGTGCTTGTCAAGTGAGCCATTTTCCTTGTATTTATTGTCACAAGCACACTTATAACCAATTGATTTACAACCATATGGTGGATCAACTAGATTCTAAGTACTATTTTTCACTAGTGAATTATACTCATCTTTCATTGCTTTTTTCTAAGAGTCAATCTTTTCATCTTATTTGAAATTTATTGGTTATGAATTGAAAAAAAAATTGAGTTCCTCTTTATAATCATCCAATGTGAGTTTTCCAATCATGTCCTAAATTTCATTAATGAAATTATCTAGTTGAGATGATGTTGCATGTGCACTTTGAGTGCCTATTTTTCCAACTTCATCAGGTCTCACATCTTTTAGTGTTTGAGTGGTCCACTTAGGCATTTTTTGTGCTACAGGTGCTTTAGATTTATCCTCTAAAGTTACTTCACTATTTGCCCTTTATTTTTTTGGCACTTATCTAATATTTGATGAAGTTTCACTTTTTCCTTTAGGAGAAGTATCAAGCTCATGCACAAAAGATAATAGAAAATCAATATATTCCCAACTTTGTGTCCCATACTCATTATTTGGAACATTCAAATCACTTTCCATGTAGACATCAAACTTTGCATATTTGTCTAGTTGACTCAATTATTCATCAATATGCTCTTTGTCCTTTGCAGTCTCACAAAAGACAATTTGTTTGTGATAAGAAACTTCTTCTCTTTCTCATAATATAGCTTGAATGACTTGGAGGAATCAAAATATCCCAAATGAATGCATTTTTAACTCCTATGGTCCAATTTGTTTCTCTTCTCCTTTGGAATCAATGTGTAACAAGTGGATCCAAAAATCCAATGATGTCTCACTGAAGGGAGGTGACCACACTACATCTCATAAAATGTCTTTGATTCAAGAGATGTTGATGGTGATCTGTTGTGAAAGTATACTTATATTTTAGCTACTTTGACCCATAAGTGTAGATTTACTCCTTTGAAAACAACATTGCATGAACCATATTCATCACAGTTCTATTCATTCTTTCAACTACTCTATTTTTTTGTGGAGTATGAGGAACTATGAGATGGTGTTTGATCCCATTTTTCTCAAGATAAGATTCCAAATTATTTGATTTGAATTCACCACCATTATCTATCTTAAGTGTCTCGATGTGGGTTTATGCTTCATTTTTAATCATTATTCGAAACTTCTTGAAAGTTTCAAAAACTTCTATTTATTTTTCATAAAGTATATCCATGTCATCCTATTGTAGTGATCAATGAACATGAAATACTTATGACCACTAGTGGAGAGGATCTGAAGAGAAAAGAAGTTTGAATAAATAAGCTATAATTTTTTGTCTACTTTCAACTATGATTTTGAAAATGGTTCTATTGCATGTTTAGCCAAGATGCAGGGTTCACACGTCTCATCTAATTTTATGGGCAATGTGAGCATGCTAAAAGCACCATTATTTTTTAATACTTGAATGATTTTATAGTGAGTGTTCCCAAATCAATAATGCCACCACATGTTTAGAGACATTATTTCTTCCATAAGATGAGCATAATTCTTTGAATTTGATGGCTCACCCTTCAAATTGAGTAGTTTCCCTTCCTCATATCCAATCAAGATGACTACATTGTCACTTTTTCTTCTAATTATGACATCACCATTATCTAAAAAAATGGAATAGACTTGTTGCCTTATGAGCACTAGGGACAAAAATTTTCATTGCAGTTAAGGAAGGTAGAGAACATTGTCAAGTTTGTAGTCTAGAAGTCCTAGACACTTGAGTCAAATTGTACCTCTTTCTATGGTTGCAAACTTGATCTATCTATGAAGTATACTGAGCCACAAATTTATTCAATGTACTCCTCAAATAAGTCTTTTTGTAAATTCACATGTTGAGTGGTGCCAATATCAAGAACCCAAGCATCAAACCATGAGGAACTGATCGAGATACTATTTGCTTCATCATCTATACTGGAAAACACATATCACTAGTGAATTGGGCTGAGTTTAACTCTTTTGATTACTTCTTTTAATTTCCCTCTTTCTTTTTATGGTTTGCTTCAATTTTCTCACATGGAATCCTACATCCGTGAGCCTCATGGCTACCTTTTCATTGCACCATTCATAACAGAGGTTCTATTTTTTATTTTGACCACCATGATCTTCATTTTTTTCATAGTTTCCTTTATACTTATTATTTTACTTGTTATTGCCTTAATTTTTGGAATGAATAGCCTTGTGTGATGTTTTAGAAGAATTTATTTTGACATATCACACACTTTCACCTATTGTGGTTTTTGTTTTCCTTCCAAATGCCTTTTCTCTTTTGACTATCTTTTCAACCAATTAGTCAAATGTGAGTCTTTAAATGATTGCTTGCTTATAGATACTCCAAAAAGTTTTAGTAACTAATAATTAGGTTATCTATAGCATATACCTATTCTCTGCTTCTTATCTCACTTAACCTTGTTTGCTTAACTCACTTGTTTGTTAATGACTTCTCACTTCAATTTCTCATGCAATGGTTTCAATTTTTTATTTACTATTAAGATGACTCATATATGTTTTAAACAAGTTCTACATGGTTTCTTTACCCTTATCAAACCCTTTCATCAAATCATTAATACCTTTCATGCTCAACTCATCCCTTTACACCATTCTGCCTACTAACACACAGTCCTACTAGCCCTATTTTCAATCATTAATGACTAGTACATAAAAATTAATATGATTAAAAAGAAACCATAAAAATTTATAGATAAAATTTTATCTAATATAAATCTTTACCAAGTTTAACCCTTAGTTCAATATTTGGTCTACCTTTTCAATCTTCTTTGTTACGCCTATTAGATCTATTAGGGTCTAGTTTGCAACCAACCCTCAAAATCCATACCTAAAAGCACACTTCACAAAAAAATAACCTTTAAATATATTCAATCACCTTACAATTTATATTTTCATAAATTTTCATAAAAAACTAATGGTGTAATCTCTTGATTTAGGTTAAACCCTAAACTAGGGTTTCCTAGATAGTTTATAGGCCCAAGAGCCTAAAAAAATATAATTTTTTGAGGTGGATTAAATTTAAAGTGAAAATAATATTTTTGATAGGTTTGTATTGACCCTATCCACCTTCCCATACTCTTTATTGTTCCTTTTTCATGCACAATATGATTGATTACAATGAAACATAGTTGTTTTGTAGACTCAATCTTAACTGCCTACAAGTCTAGCTTAAAGTTTAAACCTCTCTTTTCATTATTAATCAAATTCAATGTTATATAAATATTAAAAGGAATCAAAAAACTTACCAATACATTCTCTAATTCCATAAGTCAATGCATGATCATGTCTTCTCAAAACTCCACTGCATAGTCTACTGTACTCTTATGCATCTACATGAAATAGGGTAGTTGTGCATCTGCCTCAACATAAAAATATTTCTATGATAATAATTTTAAACCTATAATCACATATAATTTTAAATCATTCAATAATATTCTATTACCAATTCTCAATTCCTTTTGTATTTTGATATCATAATATTCAATATATAGGTGATTCAAACAACTCAATTTAGGGTCTATTTATAGTTATGGCTAAACACAAGATGTCCACACTAATTAATAAAATTGAAATAAAAATAAAAATAATAACTTATCCTCCATATCCCAAACACATTGAGTCAACAATCACTTAAGTTATTCACATACCAATCAAAACAAATATAGTATGAAATCAGTCAACTTATATAGAAACATGGTTTATGATTTATGATCCTTTCAATAGGGTTCTTCCTCTATTATTAGCTCTTAAAGATTCCATTTCAATCAAACATTAATTATATTCCATTCACACTGAAAAATAATTCCACATTTTAATCTTTTAATCACAAATCACATACAATTTGTCATAATAACCATGACCTTCAAATCAGAGGTCTACACATATTCTTCCATTAGTAGCAAAGGTTAGAAAATTTCATGATTTTTATTCATTCCATCTTATCAATTACATTGTATATCCCACTATTCAAATGATAACATTATTCCCAAGCACACAACTGACTCCTAGACTCCTATAAACTTGCATAACTATTTCTTACCACCCTTTTCAATGTAAAAGTTGCTTGTCACATTGTATTTTGTTTATTTTCACATATTATACCATATATAGCATTAATAAATTGGTCCCATGAATATTTATGATCCTCTATAGGGTATAAACCTATTATATATTCTTAAAATATTATGTCACCTTCACAAGATATGTAACAGTCCTTTCAAATGCTTAGTAAGATTCAAATTTTCAAGAAGGAATTTTTGGTGGGAAAAGGTATAATTTGAATTCTTTTCTCCTTAAGACCAAATAAACACCTCATATGGACTTAAAATTACCTATAAAAACTATTAAAATTTTAATAAACTAAATTAAGACAAAATTTGAATATCTTTGGAGTCCATACATGATACCCCTGCACCATATTACCAAGCTAAAAGAATCTTTGCCACATGTGTTGAATGTTGTACTTAGAATATGTTGTTGTCTAAATGTAATATACCTCCTTAATAATGGTATTTGACTTCACTTTACTCTCATATAGGTGTATATAATCTTGGTCCCCACATCTACGCCTTCTCTACTACATCTTCATACCTACACACAAAACTAACTTGTTAAACAAAACATAGTTTCTGCCATCTCCTTCTTGCTTGGAAGGTACATTACACTCTTTCTCTTTATTAAACTGATCCCATTTATTCTCAAATACATTATAAACCATCACTACAAGTATGAATTCTTCTTATTCATCAAAATTCTATGATTTGTACTCTTCACCACATAAACAACATCTTATTGGTTTTTCTTGTCTCATGCCTAAGTAGACTCATACTTTGTTGTTGTTCAACACCTTCATGAATTATATATAATTAATTCACTTGAAAAGGCTGCATACTCAGTCTCATTATCTCACATTATTGATCTCTCTTATAATGTTGATGCATATGACTCAAATCTTTGCCATTCTCTTCTTGTTCTATACTCTTTTACAAACATTTATCTTCATCCACCACCTCTTCTTTGTCTACCTAATCCATACTTGAATTTTCATTAAAAAAACATATTAGACACAAAACTTTAATCCTTCACTAATATCTCATGGGATTCCCCTTTCTTGGTCAATTCAAACTCTGTATTCTTCACTTGCTTGGTGTCAATCCCAATCTTTTTTTCATCCAATTCAGCTGCAATGTCAAATACTTTTCTATTTTTTTCCAACCTGTATTCTTGTGTCATATCAATATTGTCCATATTTTTGGACTTGATCATATCAAGACAACTGATCTTGTCCTCTTTGGGTGTTTTTACCAAACCCAAACTCTCCATAGCTCTACTCCAGCATTGCAACATCACCATGATCATTTAATCTTTTCTATCTTCTTCACCTTGCAATGGGATAAGTGTATATGTCTTTCCTTCCTACTTAATGGTGTAAGTGCTGGATTGAAAATCATGGATGACATGCTTATAAAAATTACATGGCCTCCCTAACAACAAGTGACACATCCATAGGCAAAATATCACACAATACCTAATCTCTATATTCTCCTATCTTGAAATCAACCCAACTTTGTTCACTTACCAATATCTGGTATCTTTTTTTAACACATGAATATATATATGGATTTAAATGTGGAATTTTATTCAACCTCAACTTCTACACCATCTTAAATGAAACTATATTTTTAGTAATACCACCATCAATAACCAAATTACACACCTTACCATGGGCCTTACATCTACTTTTGAATAAGCTTTTCTTTTGGGCTAGTTCCTTAACTTGCTTTTGATACAATATTATTCTCCTCATGAGAAATGAATCATTCCTATCATGGCTTATATTCTCATTCTTATCTCTCTATTATTGCATACTAATGCTTATACTTATTAGACAATTTGCTACCCTATGTCCATCTCTATGGCAATTCCAACATTGCCCTTAAAATCTATTTATGTGTCCTTGTCTCATTGGACCTTCTTCTCTTTTCATTAAATTACTTACAAATGGTATAATATCTCTTTCTAGGTATTTTCCCATGCCCTCTTTCACTATTACATGTTCATGTGATCTCTCTTAAACTACTTCTCTATTCTCTCTCTCATCTATCCTTGCTTGCAAAGTTGTTACCTCACATTGCTACCTATCTTCTCTTTATCCTCTTTGTTCTCTCCCTATGAGAGTATTCTCAATGGCCTCCATTCTTGTCACTAATGTAGCAATCATTTGGGTCATTATTCTAACCAAATCTTCCTCATCTCTACTAGTTATCTCCATGGAGTACTATCCTTGATCACCTAACCTACATTTCACTTCAAAACACATATTGTCAAATCTTTCAAAAATAAATAAAAATATTTCCATTGATCTGACATGAAAATGATGTAGAGCATATACCTATTCTTTTCTTCTTATGTCACTTAACCTTGTTTGCTTAATTCACTTAATTTTCAATGACTTCTCACTTCAATTTCTCATGTAATGGTCCTAGGTCTCATTAACTATTAGGACTCAGATATGTTTTACTCAAATTCTATAGGGTTTATTTACCCTTCTTAGTCTCTTTAATCAACTCATTAATACATTTCATGCTCAAATAATCCCTTTACACCATTTTGCCTATTAACACATAGTCCTAATAGCCATGTTTTCAATCATTAATCACTGGTAAAAAAAATTATTATGTTTAATAAGAAACCATAAATATTTATAGATACCCTTTTCTTTATTATAACTCTTTACCAAGTTTCATCCCTTAGTTCAATATTTGGTCTACCTTTTCAATCTTCTTCATGCCTCTGGTTAGGCCTATTAGGCTTATTAGGGTCTAGTTTGCAACCAACCCTCAAAATTTGTACCCAAAAGTACACTTCACATTAAAATAACCTTTAAATATATTCAATAACCTTAAAATTTATCTTTTCAAAAAGTTTCATAAAAAACTAATACTGAAATCTCTTAATTTGGGCTAAACCCTAAACTAGGATTTCTTAGATAGTTTACAGGCCTGAGAGCCTAAAAAAATCCAATTTATTGAATTTAAAGTGAAACCAATGCCTATGTCAGGTTTATATTTACCATATCCACCTTCCCATTCTCTTTATTGATCTTTTTTCATGCACAAGATGCTTGATTACAACAAAACATAGTTGTTTTGTAGACTCAGTTTTAATTGCCTACAAGTTTGGCTCAAAGTTTAAACCTCTCTTCTCATTCTTGATAAAATCCAATGTTATATAAATATTAAAATAAATAAAAACACTTACCAATACATTATCTAATGCAATAACTCAATGCATTATCATGTCTTCTGAAAACTCCAATGCACAGTCTACTGTACTCTTATGCATCTACAGGAAATAAGGTAGTTGTGCATCTACCTGAACATACAAAGATTTATATGATAATAATTTAAAACATATAATCAAATATAATTTAAAATCATTAAAAAATAGTATATTACCAATTATTAATTCATTTTTTATGTTGATCTCACAATATTCAATATATAGGTGATTTAAACAACTCAATTCATGGTCTATTTATGGTTATGGTTGAACATAAGATGTTGTTCACGCTGTCTCATAAAATTGAATTCATAATATAAACAATAAATTATCCTCCATATCATAAATATGTTGAGTCAATAATCACTTAAGTTATTCATATACCAATCAAAACAAATACAATCTAAAATTAGTCAACTTATACAGAAATAGGGTTTATGTTTTATAACCCTTTCAACAGGGTTCTTCCTCTATTCTAAGATCTTCAGGATTCCATTTCAATCAAACATTCATTAGATTTCATTCACAATAAAAATCAGTTCCACAATTAAATATTTCAATCACAAATCACATATAATTTATCATAACAACCATGACCTTCAAATCAAAGGTCTACACATATTCTTCCATTAGCAACAAAGGTTACAAAATTTCATGATTTTTATTCATTCCATCATGTCGATTACATTCTCTATCCCACTATTCTAATGAGAACACTACTCCCAAGCACATAACTGACTCCTAACTCCTATAAACGTGTATAACAATTTCTTGCCACCCTTTTCCATGTAGAAGTAATTTGCCACATTGTATTTTATTTATTTTCACATATTATAACATATCTAGCATTAAGACCTTGGTCCCATGAATATTTATGAACCTCTTTAGGGTCTAAACCCCTACTATATGCTTAAAAATATTTTATCACATTCACAATGTACATAATAGTCCTTTCAAATGCTTAGTAAGATTCAAATTTTCAAGAAGGAACTTTTTTCAAGAAAAGGTATAATTTGAATTCTTTGCTCCTTAAGACCAACAAAACACCTCCTATGGACTTCAACTAACCTATATCACCTATAAAACATCTAAGAAACCAACTTAAGATAAAATTTGAATATCTTTGGAGTCCATATAGGATGCCCTACATTATAAGGGATTTTATGAGTGAGGTCATGTATATGTTGATTTTAACACTTGTTACTTCAAAATCATGTTTGATAGCATGTATCTCTGAAGCCAGTCTCATCACATCACCATATCTAAACTCTAGGTAAAACAATTTCAATTGAAAATGAATTAATTCCTACTTTTAATGGGATTCATATAGGTCATTCAATTTTTGATATGCTTCCCAAGGTGTATTGCACCCCTGTATATGATGAAACACATCTCCATCCACTAATGCCCTCATCAAGTCCAAAGCCTTCTAGTTTGTTTACTTCCATGCCTATATGTATTTTGCATTCCCTATTGGTTTAGTTGATTATGTTATACCATCACAAATATCAAACCATATATCATTGAAGATGACCCTGTTCTCCACTTGTCAAGATAAGTCTAGCCAACTATCTTTGCCAGTTTGTGTAATGCCAACAATTGATTTGATGAAATGCATGGTTTTCAATTTTGTTTGAGTTTTTGGAGGTTTTGAGTTTTTTTGAAACCCCAATTGGTTCCTTATCACTCCAAAATGACCCCATTTTCTATATCTACAAAGGTACTAAAAATGATTTACTTTGTCATTAACACTGACTTAAAAATAAAACCTCATACATCAATATACTTAGTTTTTCTTGATTTTTGGATTTATATTTTTTGACATACACAAATGGGTAAAAAAAGTATCTCCCATTATTTCTCCTTTAAATGTGAAATTTCGTTGTTATTTTCCCAAATTTGCTTAGAGCAATATGACTCAAAACAATTAAAAAATTGCTCAAATTTTAAATGTTTTTAAAATTTAAATTATTTTCAAAATTTGAAAATTGCATTTAAATAAAAAAAGAAATTATACTTTTTGAATGTAAAAATAATAAAATTTTACCTAAATTTATTCATAAGTATATTATTTGTCTTTCCAATATTAGAAATAGAAAGGTACAACTCCTTTGATAATATTCTAATGAAAGCTCCAATATCTAAAATTTGACTACTATATGGAACTGCCACATCCTTTCTAAGAGCAGGGAATAAATAAAAATATTTAGAAAATGCCAATTCTAGGAATGCTAACACAACAAAAAAAATTTAAAATGCCCTCCAAAGAGAATTAATAACCCTGCTAGAAACCATCTGCCAGATATCCTAGTATTGACACTAGTGTATAGCTAGAAACAAAATGAAATAAGAAAATAAATGTAGGTATAAGATAATATATATTGGTTAGAGACTTCCACAGATGTTTCCATTATACCCTACAAGTAAATACAACAAATACAAGGTAGCTTAAAAATGTCTAGTCAAGAAAATGCAAACAATATGTCTCCCTTAATCAAAACATCTCCCTATGCTTTGCCTCTCAGATGTAGTAGATGAAAAGGCAATGCATCAAGTACAAGGAAACAAAATGTAGCCAAAGATCACAACACCAATAGTTTGGTGAAAGAAATATAGTCAAAGAAAATTGAAATGCCCTTTCTATAGATAGAGGGAATTTAATTGCAAGTCCATACAGCTAATAAATGAAGAAGAAAAAATAAAATATTTTTACCAAGATCTGATACCAATAATAAGATATATGGAATGGAAATGAAATTTTTATTTCATGATTAAATTTGAAATGATTCAAAGAAAACATTATAAATACAAAAATGTGACTTATCAATTCACCTACAATGTAGTCCATTTATATTCCTATGGGACTATTGAGCTACACAAAATAAGACAAAATAAATGAGCAACTACACCTAGGAATAATGAAATGTTATCTAATAGGGGTGTTGGAAATAAGACACACTAAAACTAACAATGGGTTATCCATAGAGGGGCTAGTAGTTCAGTTGGTAGAACACTCTAGAAACAAATAGAAGGTCCTAGATTCAAGTCCTAGCTGGTCTATATGATCTATAAATCATCATGTCCATTATCTTAAAAAATGTTAAGAATGAATTCTTTCTACAAATTGGTAATTAGAAGTCTCATATCAATGCTTGAAAATCCTTGAATCCATGCATGAAGACACTCACCTTTCAAATATCATTATATTAATCCTTGAATTTCTAACTACATCTATAAAGGGTGATGAAAATTTTGTTAATTTTTTTTCTAAAAATAAAAACATTAAAGCTTAGTTAGATGGATGTAATTATACATTGATTCAAGATCAATTATTTTATTTTATCGTTCAGTTAAATATGCATGAAAAATTTAGAAATTTTATTTCAATTTTGAATTCTAAGTATCAAACTGAGCAAGATATCCTCAAACTTACCACCTTGTCTGCTCTCTTGATTCAAAAAGAGCAAGTTATGATAAATTTTAATTCCAAGGAGAATGCTACTCAGGCACTTCTCACTCTTGATAATGTTTTTGATAACACTAAAAATGAAAAATCTTACCCTAATTATGCTAAAGGCAAATATGAGAACAAGAAATCTAGTAATAAGAACCATACACCTAAGTTTAATGGAAACTGCAATTCGTGTGGTAAATTTGGTCATAGGAGGGAAACCTATTATAAAAATAAAGATAGAAATAACAATTAAACTTCTAAAAATAACAAAGGGAAGAAATCTTCAAAACAAGTAGAAGAATCAAAACCCTAATCAGAATAACAATCAAGACTCAAATGTTATTACTTTATATGTTGCTTTTGTTAGTGTAGATTTTTCACCTTACTTAGGTTTTTACTACACTTATATTATTCACTATGCTTAGGTGGATATTTTATTATATAGGATGATTTATGAGGCCATATATTTTCACACCCACATGTAGAAATTATGGTCAAATGGGTTGGTGAGCATGCCTTGTCATTCACCAACCAATGTTGACTTATCTCTAACACATGGGGTTACTATTCATTTGGCAACTGACCCTTGTTCACATTGCTAAATGGTTATGGATTAATGCCTCTTCTTAGCATATTTAATAGCTTGTTCTCATTGTATTTTGTGAGGTCTTAGAGATATTGATCTTGTGTGGATTAATTCAAGTTTGGGTTTTACTCATATCTCTTGTTTTATGCAATATTATAGCTTTGTGATTTCATCTTGCTTCAACTTCATTATGGTGTGCAATAGCTTTGTCTCATGTGATCATTCAACCTTTACATTCACATTATCCAAACTGGGATCAAAAATTTAATATGGTAATAGAGCCTATCTAGTAAATGTATGTCTAATATTTCATTGATGTTAGCTTTCATTTGAAATATAAAGTTTTTTTGCATGTATTCTAAGGCAATTTTTATGAGGATTTAAAAAAATTCTAGAGATACTTAAAAATATCAAAAATTCCCTCAATCACCTAAAGTGACTGAAAAAAATGTAAGGGGGGTTATTTTTCATTAAATTGGGTGTATTATTCTACATATAATAGTTTTTCTTGGATCTAGTTCTCTCATAAGTGTGTAGGAAGGTTTGGATTGGTTATTAAACTCCATACAACCACTCAAGACCCCTCCATGAAGTTGAATGTGTAATGACCTCAAGGCTTAAGTATTGGCTCTCACTATAAGTATATTAATGTCTTAGCCTGTGTAGTGTATTTTATGGCCTATTACATGTTTAAAGTTCAAATTAAGCCCTACAATGTTTGGCAACCATTTCAAGTTTTTTTAAAACTCTCTAACCTCTCATGACCTATAAGGCTCCACGACCCTCATTAGAAGCTTAACAACCTCCTTCAAACCTGCATCCTTCCACATGCTATTAAATTTTTTTTGAGGTCATAACCTTTCAGTGGCTCATCCTAGCTTCATGTGGATTTTACAGTAGGAAACCTAGTATACTATTATTATGAAGCTATCAAGATCAAATTAGTTTGTGCCTACCATGTAAAAATTGGTATGTGCCTATCCTAGAAAAATTGGACTGTGTCTTAGTCTTCTCAAGCCATCACCTCCCTCCCTCCTCTTCATGCTATCCACTTGGTAATTATTTTTGGTCAAAAAGTGAAAATTCAAATTAAATCAATTTTCAAGACCACTCATAATATAAATTCATGGGTTTCATGTTTGGTGTGAAAGGCCATTTTTTAAAAAACACACTTTTGCTCTTAAAAGTAATATCTTGATATTTCATTAATATTGAAATATTTTAAGATAATGTTTTGTGATTTTTTTTAAAAAAAAGGGGGAGTGATAATTGTTTTATTGTTTATTAAAAACAATATTGTGGGACGGTTATTAGCTCATTGATGAGTTAAATCTTTTTGATTGTTTTTAAGTTAAAAACAATATATTGTATTGTTGGCAAGTTTATTTTAAAAGATGGTAAATATTTTGTTTAAAACTCTTCATATCCTCCCTCTATGAAGACCAGAGGGTGAGGTCCAATTTGGTAGGTGGCCAAACCCCCTTGTATTTAAAACATTAATTTTATCTCTTGCTCACTATTTATACTAGTCTTTTCTTGGGCACATTATCAGTAGAACCCAACGTCCTCCTTGTTTACAAAATTCCATCTTTTTTGACACTCACACTAATTTTTATAGACACACTATCAACTGAGTTTGATGTCTTCTAAGCATGCATTTTCAACATTTGGGGGTGGGGGTTTCACCATTTCATAGTTTAGGGGGGTGTATTGTGGTTTGTGATTTTGCTCTACAGTTATCCTCTTTCTACACATTTGATTATTGTAATAACAATAAAAACACATTAATATTAATTCTACAATGGATCTTAGCACTGTTAATGCACTCATACCCTTCAACTTCTAGGAATGGAAAAGTAAGATTACAATGGTTTTTAGGAGTAAAGGGTTGTTTCGCATAACTATAGGGGTAGAAACTCAACCCACAGTGGATGCATACCAGATAAAATGGCTTAATAAATATGATGAAGCCTTTGGGATATTATGTCTTTTAGTATTATCAAAACTCCTATTTCACATAGAGTCAGCCAAATCTTCCAAAGAAGCATGGGACACCCTAGGAAACTCGTTTGGGAAAGTTGACACCATGAAGGGTCATGAGCTTGAGATTGAGCTAATTAGTTTAAGCCCTAACAACTTTGAAACATTTAAGGAATTATTCACCAATATTTAGTCAACTATATTATAATTAAAAGAGTGTGGAAATGAGAATAAAGATGATTAATTAGTTCTTTCTATGCTTACAAAACTAGGACCTGATTACTCTATATTTATCTCTACTTTTTATGCTACCAAGAGAACCATAGGAGCCAATTAGACAATGCCATCCTTAAATTATTTCAGTGTATATATAACTAAGGAACATGATAAATTGATCTATATGGGAACTCTCAAGTCTTCCAAACCTTAAACCATCATTATTAGAAATGGGAAATAGAAAGCTTCTAGCAAAAAGGATAAGAAATAGAAGAGTAAGGATCCTAAGAAGAAGAAAGAACAAAAAACCACTATAAAAAATAGCATTGAAACCTCCTCTTCTGAAGGGAAACCTAAGATAGAAAAGGTTAAGTGATCATATTACAAGAAGAATGGGAACAATGAACACAAATGTATGAAGAATTAGATAGACCACTTTACACATCTTTAGTTACAGTGGCTTCCACATCTACATCATTTGGGGTTATTGACTCTAGTGCTTCACACCATATGGGTTTATCATAGGTTGAGTTTATTGACTTAGAGCTTTGTAATATGTCCTTTATCACTTTGGATGATGACACTCTAGCCATAGTTATAGGGAGAAGGTCTATTAAAGTTGAAGGTAGAGCATTCACAAACATTCTAAGTGTACCTTCACTATCAACTAATCTCCTTTTAGTGTATCAAATTACCCACATAGGGTAGGGCATGAGAGTCAAGCTCACACCAATTTTTTTTTGAAATTAGAGAGCTACATAGTGACACTATAGTTATATTGGGGAGGGATAATCAACATTCTAGGCTATACACTTTCTCCCTTTTTTTCTCCAAATGTTTCTCCTATCACATTAATTACTCATTTAGATGGAGTTAGTAGGATATGGCATTAATGATTTGGCCACCTTAACTACTACTACCTTAAACAACTTAGCAAAAATGACATGGTCATAAGCTTGCCTTGAGTCCAATTCTCTAAAGGACTTTGTGAGGATTATTCTCTTGGAAATCATCTGAAGAAAAATTTGACAAATGCAAATCTTGGAGGGATTCACAAGCATTGAAGTTAGTTCATAGTGATGTATCTGGGCCTTTTCCAATCAATATTTTACAAGGGCTAAGTACATTCTCATTTTCATCAATTTTTTTATCAAGATATACATGGGTCTACTTTATTAAGCAAAAGTGTGAAGTGTTTGAATATTTTTAAGACTTCAAGGCACTTGTTTAAAAAAATATAAGAAATATATCAAGATTATTTGAACTAACAATGGAGGTGAATATGTCAGCAACATATTTGAACAATTTTGAACCATAGAGGGGATTGATTTACAATAGACAGTTACTTACAGTCCTTCACAAAATGGAGTTACATAATGAAAAAATAGATCCTTGAAAGATATGGCTAGTTTATGATTCAATTTAGGTCTTTGCCACCTTAGTATTGGGCCAAAGCCATTAGTTTCACTTTCTATATTTAAAATAGGGTTCCTCACAAAGCTTTGAAAGGCATAACTCCCATTGAAGCTTGGTATGGAAGGAAACTTGATGTTGAGGACTTTAGGGTTTTTGGATCTCCATCTATGGAACATATACCAAATAATAAATGCAAAGCTATGGAACCTCAGTTTAAGATTTGCATCATTGTAGGTTATCCAAATGGTGTCAAAGGGTATCACCTTATACATCCAACCACACATGAGTTATTCATAGAAAGAAGTGTTTTATTTTAGGAGAGTCTTAAAGACTCAAAACTTAACACTTATTATCTTTAATTAGATGCACTTAGACTTGATGAGTCTTCTTATGACTCAAATCATCTAGAGAAAGTTTATAAGCTAGGATAATCTTGTTCTTTAATTTCAAATAGTGAGGATAGTGATGCAGAGTCTCTTGCATCCACATCTAGTCATGTTTTAGAGTATGAGGAGTCAACACCTAACTCATCCACATCTAGGCCCCTTTGGGATAGGAAGACACTTTAGAGTACAACTACTTGGGTATGGTATCCAACAGATGGTAGATGTACTCGAGTAGATTATTAGAGTGGTCTATGTGCCTTCTTTACTTCAGCTTTAGATCCACAAACATTTTGATATGCTTTAGGCATACTTGAGTGGGATAGTGTTATCTAGAAAGAATATTCTTCCTTGATAAAAAAATCACACTCGGGATTTAAATTCACTTCCTAAGGGAAGGAATATGATTCTATATAGGTGGATATATTAGACTGAGTTTGTATCAGATGGGTTGATTGATAAGTATAAGCCATGATTGGTCACTCAAGGTTTTTCATATGTAGTCAGTATTGACTACTTACAAACATTTTCACATGTTGAAAGTATGACATTGATATGAATCACACTAGCTATAGCCGCAACATGAGGTTGAGATTGCACTAAACAAATGGGAAGAGTGCCTTTTTTCATGGAGACCTTGAGGAGGAGATCTACATGGAGTAACTACTAGGGTTTGTTTAGGATTCATCATTGGTTTATAGGCTTATGAAATCCATCTATGGCCTCAAATAGGCCCCTTGAGCTTGGTATGCCAAGATGGATTCCTTACTCCTTACTTCAAGTTTCACTAGGTGTCATTCTAACCCAAATGTATACTTCTTATGGCAAGATGATTCTTTACTGATACTAGTCCTTTAGGTTGATATTTTGATCACTAAGATTTCCTCATCATCTATTATAATGGTGAAGATAGCTCTACAAGATAGATTTGACGTGATTGATTTAGGTCTTCTACATTATTTCCTTAACATCAAGATTCCATAGTCTGATTGAGGGATTTCAATTACATAAACCAATTATACTATTTATCTTTTGGATTAGTTTCACATGGATGATTGTAAGCCATCTTTAACTCCCTTTCTATCAGGAGTCAAGCTTGAGGCTGGCTATTTTACACTTTTGGTTGATGCCGTTTGGTATCGATAGATTATTAGCAACCTGATATAAATGACTCATACCAAGCTTGATATTTCATATGTAGTGGGAATTGTCTCTAGATCTATATAAGAATCCCATGAGCTACACTAGAAATTAGCTAAGAGTATCTTTCACTACATTCAGTGCTCTTATAGATTAGAGATTCAATACAAATTTAGCACATAGGTTGAATTGGTTAGTTTTATAGATTCAAATTGGGATGGAGATACTCAAAATTGCAAGTCCATATCAGGTTAGTTTTTATTTAGGTTCTAGTCTTATCAGTTGGTCTAGCAAGAAGAAAAATGCTATTTCTATATCTTCCATAGAGGTAGAGTACAAGGGATCTACTAATGTAGCTATTGATGCTATTTGGCTTTAGTAGATTCTATCCAATTTTGGCATTCCTATCTGGCATCCCACCAACATCTATTATGACAACTAGAGTACTATATAGATATGTATGAATCTAGTTCAAAACTAATGAACTGAACACATTAAGATTCACATGCATTTTATTTAGGAGCTTATTCATGGTCAAGTCATTGACTTGAGTTTTTAAAAGTCTTCAGAGTAGGTTATAAATATATTTACCAAACCCTTCACCAAGACCAAGTTCATTCATCTATGAGATCTTCTTGGAGTATGATCTACATTAGTAACAATATCATCTTCAGGAGGGATTTCTAACCTCTTCTCTTCTTATATGTCTCTCTTTTGTGGGGGATTTTTTTTTCCATTGGGTTTTCTCCCTTTTTTCTACTTTGTGAGAGATTGCTTTGTACTTGGGTAGCTAACCAAGCTTAGTTATCAAGACCTAATTATACTACCCACCTAAGCTACACTTAAGGGGGGGTGTTAGTGTATATTTTTCACCTTACTTAGGTTTTTAATACACTTATATTATTAACTATGATTAGGTATATCTTTGGTTATTTAGGATGCTTTATGAGGTCATATATTTACACACCCACATGTAGAAGTTGTGGTCAAATGGGTTAGTGAGGCTGCCTTGTCATTCACCAACCAATGTTGACTTATCTTTAGAACCTGGGGTTACTATTCATTTGTCAACTAACCCTTGTTCATAGTGCCAAATGGTTGTGGATTGATGCCTCTTTTTAACCTATTTAATAGCTTGTTTTCCTTATATTTTGTGAGGTGTGATAGCTATTGATCTTGTGTGGATTAATGAAAGTTTGGTTTTTACTCATATCTCTTATCTTATGCAATATTATAGCTCTATGATTTCATCTTTCTTTAGCTTCATTATGGTGTGCACCAACTTTGTCTCGTGTGATCATTTGACCTTTGCATTTGCATTATTTGGATTGGGATCAAAACTCAAATAGTTTTATGTGCTTCAAATAAAAATGAATAGATTTTAGATAGTATTTCATTGCACCATATGACATGTTTATCTGATATTTTATGTGATTCTATAGATATCTCAAAAATAATTTACTTAGGAGATATTTCTTTTTTAGAAACAAATAAATAGGAAAAATCAAAAATTTTAAATGTTGTTATTAATGATGTTTTCTATATATCTAAACTTAAAAATAATTTGTTATCTTTTTCTCAACTTAAAAATGATAATTTCATTGTAACATTACTTAAAGATAGTTTGTCTACTAGAAATCATTTTGATTCCTTGATTGTTGAAGGTGTTCAAAAGAATGGTTTATATATATATATATATATATATATCTTTTATCCTTCTTCTACATGTTTTCTTTCATCACATAATAATAATGAATCTCAATTATGGAAATAAAGATTCACACATGTTAATTTTATAAGTTTACATAATATGTCTAAAAATAATCTTGTTGTTGAACTTCCTTCTTTCCCCTCTCATCAAGAAAATTATAAGGATTACTTACTATAGACACCAAAATTTTGCACACTATAGTTCTAAACATCAAAACACCCCTAAACCCCCTTGGGACCAATTTGACCCATTGAACCCTAACCAAACCCACCCTTTTACCCCACTTAACCTTTGACACTTGATCATTGATGGTCACCCTGACTGTCAACAGTCAGGGTCCCCACCTCCTAAACACAACACTAGCTGTGTATAATCTAACCTGATGTAATTTAATATGTTCACCTTACCCATTGATAACACATCATAATGTATCAAAATCAGTAGCCTAACCTCTTATGGAACTTTCTACCTCCATTTCTCTTTACCTATAAATTGAGGGGAGTAGGAGGTGAATAAGGATCCATAATACAACATTCTAGTATATAGGTGATTAAGCCATCATCTAGTAAGTCTTCATTCTAGAAATTTAGAAACTATAACAAAGACCTGAACCTATGCCAAAATTTCTCTTGAATAAAATTACCATTACTCTACCAAAATTATTCCAAAATCAGCCACCAACCATCAAGAAATAAGCTAGGTACATTTTTGTATTTTAAGTTCTGTTTGTTTGGTTTCTGACATCCCTACCTAAATCAAACCCTTTTGCATATTATCTCCTAACTCTTGAACCTTAACCAAATACCCAACCACTTACTAACCCATTCTATATCCTCTCCTTAAAACACTTTTAGAACCTACAGGAATGAGAGGATCCTCCAACAATAAGTCAATAAAAATGCATGAAACAATAGAATTATAAAATGAGTAGAATAGCTGACTGGATTATATTGATCACATACCACTTTGAGGGGGAAACCTCCTTTGAGCAAGCTCAATACAAATAATTTGTGAATTCCTTCATTGGCCTCAACACTTACTTATAAATGAATTCTAATATAAGCAACCACTACTTCCCATGAATGTGGGATAAAACAAAATGCTCACATGATGACTTACAAAGCATATGCATCCATAACAACTACTAAACTAAAAAATTAAAGAGAAAATATATCATTGGTTCATATCATCCCCTCCCTCTTAAAAAAAATATTTGTCTTCAAAGTTGTAGATGTGGGAATTTGTGTTCAATCTGAATAGTGGTTCCCATGTATTTTATGGTTGTATTCCATGCCACTAAATTAAAACCTTAGTGATGGAGCGAGAGAGAAGTTGGGATGTTCACCTATCTAGGATTGCCTTCAGCTCATGAAGAATGGATCCTTCATTATCAAGTTCTAGTAAAATAGTCTACACTCTGATGTTTGTACCAAGAACATTTTTTAGACAAGAGACAAGAAATACTGGGTGAACTCAGGAAAAAGGTGGGAGTTCCAAATTATAAGCAACTAACCAAATATTATAAAGAATATTATAGGTCTAATAGAACTTGGGAGATAGCTTATGAATCCCTTTGATTTTTAGGGAGGATTGCCTTTAGGGCTATAGGCAAATAAAAACCATATCACGTACTTGAAAAGTATGCTCAGAACAATGCTGATCTACTTATTGTTTCATTCAATTTTGTGATATATGAATATTTTACCATAGGGTACTAAGGATCTAATCTCATGTTCATAGAATCATGTTAACTACTTGAATTTATGAACTATTGGGTGTGTAATGAAGGAACACTGGTGGTGTTTGACCATAGACTATTTCATATGGAGTCATTTTTATTGAAGTGTGGTAGGAGGTATTGTACCACCATTTGGTGAGAGGGAGCCACTTTGCCCACTGATGTTGTTATTTTGAGGTGAAGTAATGAAGGAAAGTTTCTAAGCATTTATTGACAATTTTAGTATGGCCATCCATTTGTAGATGATACCTAGAACTCATCTTCAGTTGGGTGTCAGTGCATCAAAATAGTTCTATTCAAAAATGGCTAGTGAAGGTTACATCATGATCTAAGAAAATATATGAAGGAATGCCATGAAGACAAAAAATATAATCCAAGAAAATTTGTGTGACTATAGAAGCGATATAGGGATGGTTGAGGGCACAAAAATGACTATATTTGGAGAGATGATCAACCAAAACCAAGATCACTATTTTCCCTCCAAATTTAGGGAGCCCCTCAATGAAATCCTTAGAAATATCTATCCAAATCTTGGTAGGGATGGGCAAGGGTTTGATCAACCTAGGGATGAGTGTTGTTTCACCCTTGTTGTGTTGTCAGGTATCACATTTAGCTGCCATCTATTGAATTTCCTTTTTTTTCCCTTCCAAAAGAAGTTACGTTATGCCTACTCATAAGTTTTGAGAAACCCTAAGTTCCCTATAAATGGAGAAGCATGGAGTTCATCGAATACAACTTGCTAAAGATCTATGTTTTGAGGAAGCACCAAACAACTCTTATATCATATAGAAGCACCATCTTAGGAATAATGTGGTACAGTCGAGGGGTTAGTGGCCAACTATTGAATTATTTGAGATGATGAGGAGTCATTGACATACCCCTACTGTATAGTGTCCAACCAATTTAGAACAGGCATGAAAATAGTTGAAAGGGAAGCTTGATCTATAAATGTGTGATACAACATCAACCATAGTATTTTCCTTACCCTTCTTGTAAGTTATCTCATAGTCATAACCCATGAGTTTGCCGACCCATTTATATTGTGATGGGGTAGAGACTCATTATTCTAGGAAATATTTTAGACTCTAGTGATCAGTTTTTATGTAAAAATGATTTCCCAGTAGGTATGGCTGCCACTTTTGTACTGCATGTAAAATAGCCATCATTTACTTCTCATAAGTAGAGATCACTGGATTTTTGTCAGAAAGGGCTTTGTTGGTGAATGCAATGGGGAATAATTCTTGGATGAGAAAAACATTAAATCCATTTTTTCAAGCATCACTCTTGATAGTCAAAGTCTTGGAAAAATCTAGCATAGTTAGAACAAGTGTAGTACACATAGCTTGTTTTTATTCTTCAAATGCACACTCAACAACTTGTGTCCAAGTAAAAGCATCCTTTTTCAACATAGCTGTCAGTAAAACCATGTAGGATCTTGAGTGTCTAATGATGTGGCCAATTTTTCATGGTAGCTATTTTTTTAGGATCCACTCAAACCCATTGGGTTGAAACAATATGCTTGAGATACTCCACTTCATAGAGGCCAAAATTAAATTTTTACTATTTTGTAAAAAGAGGCTGGTTAGAGAGAAGTTGTAGTGTGAGCTCTAGATGTTGGATATGCTCAGACCATGTTTTACTATAGATGAAGATATCATTGAAGAAGACTAGAATGAATTTCAGTAGGTAGGGTTAGAATATTTTATTCATCAATGCCTAAAATGTTGAAGGAGCATTAGTGAGGCCAAAGGGCACGACCAAGAACTCATAGTGGCCATCATGTGTGTGAAAATTTATCTTAGGTATATCATTCTCATGAAGTCAGATCTAGTGATATCTAGAGTGGAAATCCAATTTGGAGAAAAAATGAGCACCATAAAGCTCATCAATAATAGGAATTAGGAATTTATACTTGATTACGAGGTGATTAAGTGCATTAAAATCAATGCAAAGGCACCATGACCCATATTTTATTTGGACAAGGAGAACTAGGGAAGAATATGGGCTAGTACTAGGGTAAATAATGCCTTACTTTAGTAAGTCTCAAATGAGTATCTCAATCTCAATATTTTATTGAAATGGGTAGCAATAAGGCTTGATGTTGGGAGGAATGCTTCTAGGAAAGAGATTAATATGGAGGTCCTCTAACCATGAAGGTGTCAATATAATTATTTGGAAAAGACACATGCATTCCTATGTAAAATGGTTTGTAGGTCAGAAGGAGTAGTGGAGACTATTGATGGTTGCATTTAAATAGAATGGAACTAGACAATGACATCATGTGAATTATTCTTAAGAAGATTTTCCATGTGATATGAAATTATGATGTTGAGAGATCCTAATTGTAAGAATTTCAATGTGTGTTTTTTCCCATTATCTAAAAAATGCATCCAAATTTTAGAAAAATCCCATAAGATGGGTCCAAGTATGCATAACCACTAGGCTCCTAAAATAACATCACATCCACCTAAGGGCAAGGAAAACATGTTGGAGCACACATTATAATATTTAATAGAGATACACACATTATGACACTACCCTTTGCAAGGTAATGTACCCCCATTGGTAATCATGACTTCAAAGTTGGAGCAAGGATGGATAAAACAATTAGCCTATTTGGTGATCGAAGGGTTAATGAAGTTATGAGTGCTACCCAAATCAATGAGTATTATGAGATGTAGCTTCTTGAAGTATCCCCTAACCCACATGATTTGTGGATTAGTAATTCCTACTAAGGCATGGAGAAAGATCTCTGGTTGGTCTTCCTAGAAGCAAGTTCCACAACGAACTAAGCTTCTTTTAGATCTTCTATTTTATCCTAAAAATCTTCCCCATCTTCAATTTTGAGTGGAGAGTTCAAATCCAATAGGTAGAGATTTTTCTTGACACATTGATGTCCCTAAGTTAATTTATCATCATAGTTATAACATAGTCCTTTTTCTCTATGGGCTTGCATCTCTACTTTAGTGAAATGATTTATTGGAGTGGCTCTAGGGAATAGCATTGTTTGAGATCATTATAGATCTATATTTTTTAATGGAGTAACATTAGATTATAATCATTGTTGAGATACGATCTTGTCCTCTACCAACTTAGCCAACCCTAAGGCTTCCATCATCATGTTGGGATAAAAAATTTTGACCTCAAATTGAATTACATCTTTTAGTCCATTGAAAAAGTAACTCCTAAAGAATTTGTTAGATAATGCCTCGATGTGATTGGCCAATTTTTAAAATTCTATTTGATATTCTCTCACTGTTCCTATTTGGAAAATTTTAGTGAGTGCTCCAATGAAGTCATCAAAAGTAGTAGGTCAAAACCATTGCAAAATGAGGGTGCAAAAATTGGTCCATATGGGTTCATCATGAGCCTTGGTGTACCAATGATACCATTGAAGGGATTCAAGTTCCAAGTGAAAGGATGCAAGTGGAACCTTATTGACATCAAAAATATTATGTAGACTAAAATATTGTTCTACCTGATAGATCCATCTAATTGGATTTGCACCATTGAATTAAGGAAAATTAAGCTTTAACCCATGATAATTGTTGGAAGAAGAAAACCTAGTGTCTAAAGAAGACTCTAGATGTCATCTATTGTTCATGGTGGTATGTTCAAGACTGAGGCCAAGAATTTTTTCATCAAGATCTTTGATGTGGGTCTTAAGGGTGATAATTTCATCCTCCATGTTTTTTGCCCTTGTTCAGTTTACTACCATGATCTGAATAACATATTTTTTTTGGAATGGGTAGAAAAACTAGAGTTAAGACATGTTTAGTAAGGAAATTTCTAAAGTTGGGAAAAATTGGAAGGGGTAAATGGAATTTTAATAATTTTTTTGCATAGTGGGAGAAGGATTGATGAAGGTGAGAGAAATTTTAGGAATGAAGATGATAAAATTGGAAAATGAATCAAAGAGGGACAAAGGAGTAAAATGGGGAGATGAACATTGTCAAAAATTTGAGGCAAATAGACAATAACAAAAGAAGTTATGGAAAAACCCAAAAAATGGGTAAATTAAGATTTGAGGGAATTCAAAGTGGAGTTGGGATATGAGAGCTTGAATAAGAAAATGTGGGGATTCAAATTTTAGGTGTCTGGATAAAATTTGAGGATCAACAAGGTTACAGATGGAGAAATATGGTGAAAAATGAAACAAAAATTATTATTTTTTGATTTCTATTTTTTATTTGTAAGTCATTTAAGAATTTGTAGATAGTTTTTTGAAACTGATAGAATGGAGATTTATCAAATTTTGGTTTCTATGAATTATCTAACTACAAGTCCTCTAATAGTCTATGGAGACTCTGCTAATGGATTTTTTTGATAGTCTACTAGAAATATTTTGAAACTATTTGAAATGGGCCCCAAGTTTCAATGGTTACCTAAGGGTTTAAACATATCACTCTGGCCACTAATAATGTCTATGTGAGTACTGCTCTCTAGAATGTTTTTAGCCATGGGTTTACCTCTTAGTGACAGCTCTTGGTTTTCCTCATGGATGATAACTGCTCAATAGGGAATGGGCCATTTCTCATTTTTTTGGTATGTCCTCTCAATGGGCCAACTACTTTGGGGTTCCTATGGTACTCCTCACAATGAGTTTTAGGGCTTTAACATAAGCACTTCCCATAGTTATGCAGTCAGGTTTTACCCTGATCTAAAAAAGATTATTTTGATGTAAAATAGAGTTATGCAGTAGAACAAAGTTAGAAATTTTTGAGAAAAATATTGTAAAAAAATTATGCAAAAAATAGAGTTTAAACTTTCTATAAAAAAATTGGCCTTGGAAAATGCTTTGATACTAGATTAGAGGATCCTCCTGCAACAAGTCAATAAAAATGTATGAAATAATGAAATTATAAAATGAGTAGAAGAAATGAATGGATTATATTGATCACAGACCATTTCGAGGAGGCACCCTCCTTTGAGAAAGCTCAATACAAATAATTTGTAGATGCCTTCATTGGCATCAACACTTATATACAAATTCTAATCTAAGAAACTACTACTTTTCATGAATGTGGGATAAAATAAAATTCTCATAGGATGACTTACAAAGCATATACATCCATAGAAACAACTAAACTAATAATTAAAGAGGAGATATAATAGGATCATAACAAATAACCATCAATGGTTAGCATAACCACTAATAATCACCTTTAACCATCGATGGTCACCCAACCATTGATGGTCAACATAACTACCGATGGTCACTATGGTAAGAAATAACATGTTATTTCTACCTACCTACCCTCAATCAAACTCCACTTATTGTGTCCTTACCTATTCATAGAGACCTCACCTATTTTATGAACCCAACCTGACCTATTTAGCATTAGTATTAACCTAATATTTTATATAATTAGTCTATTTTATTTATCAAACATTTATTTCTTCTTACATTTCCTTTCAATATTTTCTATCATTTGATGCAAGTAATTTATCTTCATTCCTTTCAACTTAACTATTTTAAGAGTTTGTATTGACAACCTCCTAGTAAGCTCATGCTTCTTGGATCTAGCTCATGCTAGGAAATCCACATTGCTATCCATCTAACAAACCCCTTTTCATGAGTTATTTATTATCTATAGGTCATTCTTCCCAAGACAAAGAGGAGATTTTCACACTCATCTGAATCACACGTTCACAAACAAATAGATTCTTCTACCACACCCTTATTACTAGTTTCTTACTTCTTTAATTAAGAAATGAACAAAAATTGAGAGAAACATTCTAGAATGCCCGATGGGACCTAGTAACATCTAGGTGCCATTTTATTCTTGATTTTATGCTCATATAAATAAATCAAAATTTATTTTGGGTATAAAATAAATGTTGCATACATTGATTGCTTGCATGTTTAGCTCATTTAGTTAAAATTAAAAGCAAAGTAATCAATCGTAGTTTTACTTATTTATCACACACTATATTAAACCACTTAAATCAATTAAATATCAAAATAATTGACATAAATCCTGAGTAGGGTTTCGTCTCCTAGCGGATCACCTTCACCCTTTGGATTTCTTACTTGGAGGTCATTACCAAGAAGAGAACCAAAACTCAGCCCTCTGGTTGAGTCTAAACTCTATAAATTGGTATATACTAGCTAAACACCTGACACCCTTATCATTGTGGTGTGTGAAGTGAGGGGGTAGGCCTCAATACCAAGCCATGTATTGATTTCCAATATAAATCCTTTTGAGAGCCTTGAACACCTGAAACTAACCATAGACTTCCTTTCTAGTACATATTCTACAAACCAAGTTATTCTTCACACTTTCCAACTAAGGCATAAGCCAAAAGTGAGATAAAATATATCCTATCATTTTAAATGCACTTTAGTGTATGTTTTGATTGCCCTTGAGATATTTTCTTTTATTTTCTTTGTGTTTTCTTTGTGAGCCTTCCTTAAATCCTTTCTATTTCTCATATGGTTTTTATTAGACAATAGTTGAGAAATCAAACCAACTAAGAACCACCTTCCTCTTCTTCTTCCTCCATGGAGTATACGTTAGATGTTTAGGGTTCTCCCCATCCTTCTACCCCCTACCATGCCTTAGATATTTTCCCAAGGGGATGTAGATTTCTCCACCTTCATTTATAACAACCTCATGGCCCTCTAACATTACCTCAACACCTTATCTCACCATATCCCCACTACTTCAATTCTTACTACTGATCTATCTTATGGGATATCTTCCCATCCTATGGTTTCCACTTCCTCTACCCAACCTATGATCACCCAAACTTCTTTATCTACAAATAATCCACCTACTACCTCCACCCAAACTCAATCAAAAAAACCAACCAATAACCAAACACCCCCTACACTAACCAATAACTCCTCTAACATAGGGGAAACCTTACCTTTAGTTACCCAAACCAAATCCACTATGAGGATACCTTCTACCCACATTTCCACTATCCCCCTCATCACTACCAACACACTAATCTCTACCCCACTTCAAAATGTGGTGCTTTCTATACCTTCCACCCTTCCACTTATTAGTACCAAGATTACCACTGACCCCTAACTAACTAACCATACCATACTTCCAACCCAATCCATGTCAATTCCCCAATCTACCAATTTGATCATGCCTCTAAACCAAACCACATCAACCCCTCAACAAATACCTACAACACCCTATGCACACTATGTTCTTAATCCACAAGGATACATAATTGCACCTTCTACCCAACCTTTTATGCCCATTAACCCTTATGTGGCATTATCCCAACCCTCAATGACCACATACCGACATGTGGCATCCTCTCAACCTTTTACCAGTTATCCATATATTGCATCCACCCAATCTCAATGCAAATAGATTTGGTCAAAATGTTGATGGACAAAATGACCAACCTAGAGTCATCTATCTTTGGGGCTCACAACCTCCTATCTTATGACCATATATATAATTAACCTATTCACCCATCTTTCCCTATCCAACCTTACCCTCTTCAATAGGAATTACCTAAATTTTCTATTTTTTAAAGCAAGGAGGAACCCCAATAACACCTAAGAGTGTTTGGGCATTTTTTCTGTTTGATTTCCTATAATGATGGTCTTCTCCTTCGTACCTTTCTTATGTCTTTATCTAAACTGACATTGGATTTTTATAGTGATCTCACCAATCACTTCATATTTTCCTTTTCCCAACTTGCCCAAAATTATTTAGACCATTTTTTGATCAATATATCTAAAAGGTCTCTATTACCAACCTTTATTCCATTAGATAATTTGATGATGAATCAATTGCTAATTTTGTAAAACAATAGAGAGGCCTTATCAAACATCTCTCTTACTCTTTGCCTCAACCTAAGTTGATCAAACTTTTCTCTTAGAATTGTGCCAAACATATTAAACCTACTCTATAGGTTCAACCCTTTAGAAATTTTGATGAGGCTTACACCATGGCACACAAACTAGAAATCAAATCCATCGATGAGGGGAAGTTGAAACTAAGAAATTAAAACTCTAGCTTCAAATCCAATGACCCTTCCCCATATAAAATCACCAACCAATCTAACTACCCTAGCACCAAACCTAAATCACACGCAAACATGGTTATCCTTAAAACCACCCCATCTATATTTGTCAACCAACCCAACTAAACTAATTCCTCTAACTCCTCCTGTCATCAAACCCAAAATCAAAATTGGGCTACCCCAAAATAATACACTTCACTAAGGGAATTGTATGCTTCAATTTTGGACAAGTTTATCAAATCCAACATCATACAACTTCCCCCATTAAACCTACTATATAATTTGATGCTTCTCGTTATATGTCTAGTTGGTATAATGAGAATGATCTATGTGCTTTTCACTATGTCAATGGATATGAAGTTAGTAGGTACAACACCTTCAAAACCATTATCCAAAATTTGATTGATAGAAGAAAACTTACATTGGATAATCCCAATGCACCCCCAAATCAATCACTTGACATCTTTCAACAACCTTTTCCCAACCAAGCCCCTTCTACCAACCATGATGACAACAAACTAGAGTCATCTCATAATCGTGAGGTCTATACAGTTAATGTTATTATCAGTGAACCTATCATTGAGGAAATCATTGCCTTCAACACCTCTTCCTCCACTGCACTTATTGAAGTAGTGGAGTCACTCTCCATTCCTTTATATACCCAAACAAAGGAAGAAACCACCTTCACTCCTCAACTTGAAGAGGTAACAGACATATCCACCTCTTCATTGATAGAAATACCAAAAGAGACAACCATTTACATCACACCTTCCTCCCCCATCATGGAACCACCTCCTCTCTCCTTTGAAACCATTACACAAGGAGTGATTATTTTTCCTACTCCTTTTATAGAGGGAACATCTTCCCTAAGATTAGAACCTTTCATCCAGGACAAGGGTAAAGAAACCTCTCCCTCACCTCAACCTAAGGGCTTAATTTCTGAATCTGATGCCCAAGGAATCAAACCAATTTACAAACCCATATTTAGACTAGTCCAAAGCCTAAAATTATCCTTTCAACCTGATTTGGACCGAACAACCTTTTGGCACCATCTTAGGATCCCCTATCAAAACAAACATGAAAACTTAGCCTCACTTACATCCACCATTAAACCTATCATCACCTCAATCCCTTCATCAAACACATGTCCCTCTTAAACTATGGAAGAACCATCCAAACCATCTCTATCCAAAATTATCAAAACACCTTACACCTCTCTAATCAATCCTATTAAGAACCTAAGGATACTTCCCACTACTAACCTCACCCACCCATCTTTGAAGTTGGATTTAAACCCATCTAATCCATAAAATAAAACCTTAACTAAACCAACCAAGAAGGTGAAGCCACCCAAACTTCCACCTAGAACCAAAACCATACCACCTCCTTCCCTCTTAACTTCTATCTTGGGACCCCATCCTTCTTCCATCCTAAGAACTCATTATTCTATCAAGAAGGTGAACCCTTCCAAAAATACCCAAACTAAACTTCACCCTTTCATTGTACCTTTACCTATACCTTCTAAAACATCAATCTCCCCATCATTTTAAACCAAACTATATACTTCCACCTTCCCACCTATCACCAAACCTTTAACATCTCAATTACCCACATCCAAATCTTTCACCTTTAAAGATTCCACCTCAAAACCACCCAATACCAAATAACCCCAATAAAACTCACCTACCAAAACCATTCTACCACTCACAACCCTTGAGGTGAAGCCTACTTATAAGAAGGCTCCCCCACCAAAAAACAAAATCCCATCACCTTCAAGACCTTTGCTCAAATCCTATTCAGCCATTTTAAAAAGGTTATTACACACCTCTTCCTACCACCTATCAGACCCTTTGACCCTTTAAAACTTAAACCATATTGGTTCCATGATAGTTTAATCTACTCATACCATAAGACACCTAGACAAGACATAGAGAACTAAAAATATCTCAAAGTACTGTCCATAACTTATAGGATGAGGATGATCTATTGTTGGATGAACCTCTCTTAAGCCCATTATCAACCCAACCATCAAACAAACCTATCCAAAATTTACCCACTCCCTCACTCTCACCCAGGAGTATGAAGGAATTGAAGCAACCTTTTATCCCAACACCTTCCCTCATCCACATTATCCATATGGTACTCAATCTTGGGCCCAACAAAAAGATAAGGGGAAGGCCAAAGTGTCTATTCCATGGACATATCCTTCCACCCCTCAATATTTCAACCAAACCCAAGCACCTTCACCTTTACCTTCACCAAAACCCAAAATATCCATTTTAGGTGCCCCTACCTCCAACCTTTCTGAATATACAATCAGTAGCTATAAAATAGCTTTACCAAACATTAGTGAAGATGAGATTATATGAAATGAGTAATACCTCAC
Organism: Torreya grandis; assembly: GCA_037957365.1. NCBI lineage: Eukaryota > Viridiplantae > Streptophyta > Pinopsida > Cupressales > Taxaceae > Torreya > Torreya grandis. The sequence goes on from JARHVA010005405.1 coordinate 1,002,216, forward strand.
CTTATCATTACCAAGCATTGATAGAGGCCCTACAATCTATAGAGGTCCAACCTAAAGACCCTCAACCTCTTATAACCTTTGTTTTAAACCTTCAAATTTTTACCCTTATCACATTTAAGGATTCAAAAATACCTTCTATTCATCTTGAAGATCCCAATCCTCCCCTATTCATCACTACATATATCAATCAAACCCATATCAAAAGGGTCATGAGTGATGGAGGATATAGATTAACATTATCTCATCTCATGTTTATGACCAACTTTAGCTACCAAATAATATCATGTCAAAAATCTTAGTGGCCCTTCATTTATTTAATGACGCTATGGCCACAACCTTGGGAACAGTCATCCTCCATATTCACTTGGGACCTTACACACTTCTAGAGATCTTATACATCATATAATGCAAGTTCTGATATAAATTATTACTTAGACACCCTTGGATCCATGCCATGAGTTGTGTTTCATCCACCTTACATCAATGTGTCAAGTTTAAACATGAGGGTTAGGTCATCACCATACAAGATGACCCTAGTCCTTTTGTATCTTGAAATATGACATATGGATATAATGATGTTCTTTTTCCTTGCTCATCTACCTCACCACCAATCAATATCAACACCACCTTAACACCAACAAAACCTCTAACCCTACCATCGATGAAGCTTCAACTAGCTCATTTATCCCTTCTTGTCAGATCCCCATAGAGGATCCCTTAGAACCCACATTCCAATGTCTCTCATTGGGAGAGTATCATCATTTGGCCTTGGATGCTTTCTTTACTCCCCAAGAGTATGGGAAAATTGACCATGATCCTAGTTATGATCCCAACATTATAAGCATAATTAATTTTGGAAAACTTAATCACCAAACGAACTTCATCTATGGGGGACTTGATCATCTGCTTCCCACTGCCTCCTCCACCTCTTTTATCTTAACATTCACCTTTGATTTCTCCTATTTAGACAAACCAAAATTTTCTAGATTATATCTTCATAGGTATGCCTAGAATGGATTCAAACTCGACCATTATGAACATAAATCCCATGAGTTTCCTTCCATAAAAACCCAAAAACATCATTAGGTATTTGGCCTTAGGTTTGTACCACTAGAAGAACCCACAAATTCACCTAAACCCATTGCCACCATTGAGAAAGACATACTATCCTCACCAATCCCACCTCTTTCAAAGTTTGAATATTTTAAAATCATTCCTCATAACATTTTTTAGCCAATACCATTATTTGAGTCCCCCTAACCTATCAAAAGGATGGCCAAACTAAAACCTTTCCTCTAATTCATCCTAAAATGGTATAAAATGATTCTCCTACTATCCACACCATCCAATGTCAGGATGATGATTCCATCTTCACATATCTTGGTGTGGGAGATTATTATATCCACAAATCCCTTCCTCCTAAGAACCAAACCATGTTTAATGAATCCACTATCAATGTCAACTTAGGTACTTAGGATAACCCTTATATTGTAAATATTGGTCAATCCTTAGATTATTTAAAGCAATAAGATTACCCTTCATTTCTTTGTGATCATAACATATCATTTACTTGGACCTATCAGGATATGCCTGAGATCGACGCTTCTATGGATGCCAAGCCTATTAAGAAAAAACTTCATAGGATGCACCCTCGTATCACCCTTCTAGTCAAATAAGAGCTTCAATGCCTCTTATCTATCAACTTCATCAAACACATTGACCATCCATAATGGGTATCTAATATCATCCCCATTACCAAACCCATAGGGGGAATTTGCCTCTATATTGAATTTTGTGACCTCAATCTTACTTGTCCAAAGGATGACTTCCCTTTGCCTAGCATCAACTAACTTGTTGATCTTATAGTTGGCCATGAGATGTTATCCCTCATGGATAGTTTATTAGGATAAATCAAATCTTTATTTCCCCTGAGGACTAGCATAAAACTTCTTTCATCATCCCATGGGGAGCCTTCGACTATCAGGTCATGCCATTTGGTCTAAAAAATCTTGGATCAACCTACCAGTGTTTAGACCTACATCTTCCATGATCTCATCCATAAAATCATAGAGGACTATGTAGATGTTCTCATTGGTAAATATAAATATCTAAAGGATCATTTAGAAGTTCTCAAAATTATCTTTGAATGCCTAATTTATTTTCATGTCTAACTCAACCCCAATAAATACATCTTTGGGGTCCTATCTGGAAAGCTTCTTGGATTTATCATCTCTTTTTGAGGAATCAAAGTAGACCCTACCAAAGAGTAATCCTTGAAATGCCACCTCCAACCCACCTTAATTAAATATGTAGCCTATAGGAGAATCCCTAATCCATACATCTCTTCATCTCTTAGTTATCAGATAGATGCCAACCCTTTCACTATCTTCTTAAGAAAGATACATACTTTAAGTGGAATAAGGAATGCCAATTAGCCTTTGATTCACTCAAAGTGTACCTTCTTTCTCCACATATTCATACCCCTCCTAAAGAGGAAAAACCCTTCTATCTTTATATATCATCCACTAACCATTTCTTAGGGGCAATGCTTGCCCACTGTGATGAATAAAATAAAGAGCAAGTGGTCTACTACATTAACTACACACTTATAGAGTATGAGACTCAATACACCCATACCAAGAAGTTTTACCTCAACTTAGTATTAATGGATACAAAACTTTGTCATTACCTCCTCAATCACAAAACCTATGTCATCACCAATGCCAACCCACTGAAGTACATGAACTCTAAACATTACTAAAACTAGCGTATGGCTAAGTGGCTTATGCTCTTCATTGAGTTTGACCTTGAGTTCCTCCAAGAGAAGTTGATTAAGAGGAAAGTTATCATCAATCAATTGGTTGAATTTCCCTTGTTAGACAACTAATTGATCCCTCTTGTGTTTCCAAATGAGTCCATTGTGAAGCTTTCTCAAGACGACATCACCTACCAAATGACCATTTTTTTCAATAGCTCAAAGTGCCATCACTATGGGGTGCCAAAGTTATTATCATTCCCATTGAATGTGATCCTCTTCCTCTTTATTTCAAATTTGATTTTGAGTGTACCAATAATATGGCTAAGTATGAATCCCTAGTAATAGGTCTCCAAACTGCTCTAGCCTTGGGAGTTAAGATGATTATTGTTTTTGGTAATTCCCAACTTATGGTCAACCAGGTCAATGGATCCTAAAAATATAAGAATGATGTCTTGAAAAATTACAAATAACTAGTATATATACTCTTGGCATCATTTGATCATTACCTTATCCATATGTTCCATGATCTACCAATAAGTTCATGAATACAATGGCTTCCCCTACTTCTCAAATTCCATCTCAACCTTCCAATTCTAAACTCTTTATCACCATTCATCATTTTATCACACCCTCTTATATATAATTTGATCTCCCTATCGTTTGTAGTGTGAAATAATCTCCATCAAACATTTGGTAAAAAAAAACTTTAACTACCTCAACCTTGGTATCATTCCTCCCAACCTCTCTAGGATTATCTGATGAGCCTTTATTCAGAATACCTCTTGTTATACCATACTAGGGGTAATCCTTTACAAATGTGGTTTTGAAAACATCCATTTCCATTGTCTATGAAACCATGAAACTTCCCATGACATTAAGGAAATGCATGACAAAATTTGTGGGTGACACTTTAGTGGTATAGATATCGCTAAATGTATTCTTCACCTTAGATACTATTATCCCACCCTCAATCAAGACTATTGTGATTATCTAAAGAAATGTGTTAAATATCAACAACACACTAATTTATATCATGTACTAGCCCATGGTCTTCAAGTATCAAAAGACTTTGGCCCTTCTCATAATGGGGACTAGATCTCATTGGGGAAATCAATCCTCATTCTTCATAATGGTACCTCTCCATCATCACCACCACTGAGTATTTAACCAAGTGGGTAGAGGCTATTCCTCTCATATTGACTAAAGCTAACAAGATAATTAACTTCATCAATCATCATATCATCTATCATTTCAGTGTTCTCCATAAGATCATCACTAATAATGGTAAATATTTCAAAAATAAACAAGTGTAAGGTCTTTGGGATGTATTTGGTATTAAGTTAAGTGTTTCCTCACCTTATCATCCATAAGTAAATGGATAGGCAAAATCTTGTAACCAAAGCCTCAAAAATATGTTAACCAAAGTGGTCAATACTTCTGGTTAGGATTGGTAGTTGCACATCCCTTTCAATTTATGGGCTTATCACACTAGCATTCAAACCTCTATAGGTGCTATCTTTTTCTCTCTAGTATTAAAAATAGAGGCATATTTCCTCTCAAAGTCCATATTTGATTCATTTTCATATCATTACAAGACATAATTTTTGAGAGTGACTATCATCAAGAGTGTCTATCATGACTTAAACTACTTGATGAACACCACCTAGACATGCACAATCACCTTCATATCTACCAAGAATGAATCAAGCATGCTTATAAAAATCACTTGAAAGAATGAGAATTCAACATCAGAGACCTCATCTTGAAGGAAAATCAACATGTAACTAATATCAAAAAAATTAAATGAGGTAATTTTTATTTCAATTGGCTTGGACCCTACATCGTAACCCATAAATATAGATCAAAAGCTTATCATTTGTCCTCTCGTGAAGGAAAAATAGAATGTGAGCCTCTCAATGCTTTTTATTTATATCCTTTCTTTTATTAAACATGGATCAAACTCACCTATTATCTAACTTAAGCATGTCCCTTGATTTATGAGATTTTTCACCTCCCTTATACCTTCATCTCATCCCTTTCAAGACAATTGATTACAACATATAACCATGTGATTGACCATCAAAATCATAGCCTAATCCTAAATATGGGTACTATGGCTCTACCCATAGCATGGTTATGATGGATACTTTTCATCTGTAATCAGATGTAATCCCATGATCATTATCTCTCAAAACCACCCCATTTCACCTATCATTAACCTCTTGTGCTCTATATTTTGCCTTCATAAAGGTAAACCTCTAAGCTTAATTAGACCTCATCCATGTCATAACTAACATTAAAATAATTTGGGATACCTAAATATCACTTGGGTCAAACTTATTTAACATGTAAATTTCTCCCTTGAGGGACAACTACCCAAAATCTAAATTGCTTAAAATATAGACTACCCCCTTGAAGGATAACTACCAAAATGAACAAACCCAAACTTAGACCACTCTCTTGAAGGATGGCTAAGTCGATTTTGTCAAATAAATCATTTTAAGCTTCCCACACTGATCAACTTCACAAACCTATTAGAATAAATAAATAAAAGACCCTATATCAAAACCAAGAACAAGCGATCCCAAGAAAGCTGTAATCAACTTTCATATATAGAATTAGTAGACTTATTGCATTGATCAATCTGGACCTTGTAGTAAAACATAGACTTATCTATTATGGTTCTTATGTCACATATAGAAGGGGAAAACCAACCCATAGGAAGGTTACACTCCTCTTCACCTCAACTATCACCTATCTCCCCTTTATACCATCTACAAATCAAGGGAGTTTTGAGCTTAATTGACATAATGTGATCAAGATACCTTTTTTTCATCCAATGCATGATAATGTGAAGCATTCAAAGGGCTTATATTCATTAAGACAATCTAACTTTGGTTATGTTTAGTCCTTACCAATGAAGGATCATCGTGACTTTTTCTTATCCTCTCATAAATGGTTCACGTATTCACTAGGATGTATGTCTCATGATATTCATTTCTTTTTCAACATCTAGTTTGTTATTTAACTTAATATATGTGATATCATCAAAAAAATAACTATAAACTATAAACTATAAACATCATACCATCATGATGAATAGAATAATTATAGACACCTAAATCTGGCCACCAATAACCTATAATCAAGCTTTTGACCAATTTCCACCTAAAGCGCATAATTTGACCTACAAACACTAAAACGTGCTAAAAGATGTGAAAATAACATATTCAAGTGCTGATTTTAGCTAGAGTATCATTAAATGGGGTAGTACAATCTATGGGCTAGCTAACTTTGATTAGTTCATTTTGAGTCAAAATGCCAATTTTACACTTGGGTGGTCTGGATTGCTCTTTCCTATCAAATCTCTTACATGAGACATATGTTTTGTTATTTGGTGTTGGTAACATCCTAAATGGGATAATAGATCTAACACATCTGACATTGCATTCTAATTTTAATCTAGTTAAATTTTTGACTAATAACAAGGCATTCTGATCAATTTGAGTAATTTGTGCACAAAGTGCTTAAACATGCTTAACAACTAATTAAACCAAACTAGAGCCTAATCAATAATTCCATGGAAACTTATTGAATAATTTGATTTATAAATGAATATTAAATATCTGCATCATCAGGCGACCTCATTTCTTAGGAAGACATCCCTAGGCCTTAAATACCATACATATCATGATTCATGCCCTCCATGCCTCTTAATTTCCCCTTTTTCCAATGTCATGATGAGGATAATTATAAACTTAATTATAAAAAAATTAAATTAATCCTCACCCACACATCTTCATCTCAGGATGGATGGTTTAGGTTGATTCTAATCAATCTTAAAAATCTATAAATAAAGAGTCCATGAACATCATTTCTAAGCTATTTTGGTGCAAAGTTATTATGCATAAATATCTTCAAAAAGTTTAATTTGTGCACAGTTATAATGAATGATTGGTCATAAAAGCTTCATGCAACTAGTGTTACCATGCCAAATTGATTCCAAGACAAGCCAACCCAAACCCAAAGGTGCCAAGGAGAGATGGAGGTAGCCAAAGTTCCATTGACAAGGACTTCATGAGCATAAACTAAGAAAACCAATTGAATAATACCTTTGGAGCATTAAGGAAGGTAGTAAATGTGTGGTTTCTTGTATTTTAGATTTTCTTTATTCATTTGTCTTTCTTCACCAAGCTCACCCTAGTAACTAGGCATGAAGATGTTAGTTTAGTATGTTTTTTGTCAATTTGTTTTGTTCATTTTGTCACTAACAAAACACTAACCTCCTCTTCTTAGTCGAATTCCTAGTTCACATAATGGCACACCTAGTGGGACCTTCCTATCTTCACAAAAAATGGTCACAAAACTCTTTTAAGAAACTTACTAATCTTTTCCTTGGTGAATATTTGAGTAAGGAGCCAAAAAGAGTGAAAATTTTAAGTAAAAAATGTTTTCTTAGAAGTCACAGGTTTGTTCTGACTCAGTGACAGTATTATCCTGCAAGTAGCGGGATTGTTATTTAGACTAGTGATATTGTGCTCAGTCATTTTTTTAGACTAACTTTATGATTTTGTATAGGGTCAACAATACCACTACTGAATTAGTAGTAGGATTATCTTGCTATTAATGAGGTTTCTTAAATGAGTCATGGTACTATCTAACCCTTAATGGTTAGTGATAATACCACGACATGCTAAGTAGTGAGATTGTCTTAATATTAGTGATATTGTTATCCCAAGTCATGGTATTGTGAAAAAACCACTTGAGGTTAGTTACAATATTGTAACTATTACAATCATGGTATTGTCCTGCAATTAGTGAGATTACTTTGTGTAGTAGTGGGATTATACTGTGTAAAAAACCTGAGAGCTTTTATTTTTGAAGTTCATTGTTTCAAACCCAAAATAGCTTCAAGGCTAAAGGACATACTAATGTTATTATTGTAAGACCTAGCTTGAAACTTGATAACATGTTTAGATCACCTTGTGCATGATTTTAAATGAATTAGGAACATTATTTTGGTGCTTAAAGTAACATTTAGGTACTTAAGTGTTTTTAGCATTAGTTTTCAAAGTTACAATCTTAAGACCAAGGGGTCAAAAGAACATCACCTCATTTTCATTTAAGTTTTAAAATTAAACACACTTGTCATTTTTGTCTTCAATAGTTGCTTGATCTAATTTTGTTTAGCAAAAAGAGGGGTGTTACATGGATGCTCTTCTTTTTTTACCCATTAGGGAACCCTTGGAATCAAAACTGCCATTCTTGCTACAAATTACCTAGTCCAAGGCATAGAAATAATGTCATCTAAATAACTCCCCAAAAACTCATCAAAGTTTGGGTGACCTTGAAAATGACACTAAAGTCTTTCTCTTTTACTCTTTTATTTCATGAAAACTTGGCTTGTGAGGGGGACTTCATTACCTCCCATGATTTCTTTAGGGAATCTTTGACTCAAGGTTTCATCTCCTAGCATTGACTTCACTTACTCCTTCTGAGTTGCACATGAGATGTATTTGCATTTGGAGATCACACTACACTGAGAAAACAATAGGATGTAGTGGTTTTTAAAAGGACTAGACCTTTTTACAACTAGCCAATGTTGTGGTCACCTAATTTTTATGCTTGTCTTTTACATCATTTGATGTGAAAGTCATTGTGTAATTGATTCCCCTAAAAATGTTTCAAAGCTTGATAGTTTAGTCAACCCCACATTACCATACCCTTGCTAGGATTTGGATGATTATACTTAGTGTATTTTTGGATCATTTTCTCATTTGATATGTTTTGAGACTAAAAATTATTTTTTGTTTGTTTATAAACCATGTCAAAAACACTTTGTTTATATGTCACTTTTTTGTCTAAAGAGGTGTTATGCTAGTTGTTTTACACCACACTTGTGCCTTAAATGTTCTTGTTAAACTTTTTTGTGTGTGTCATTTGAGTTACAGAGGGTAGTGTTATACTACCCCAAATTATGTCAAATGATTTTGCCTTTGAGTCTTTGAAACATAGCATTGACCACATAATTCAAGCATGCTTACACCATTAGGATCTTCAATTTATTTCAATACTTGTTTCACCTTATATCAAAAAACCATTTGTTTTAAACCATGTCATGTATACCATTTGGACCTTTATCTTGTGCCATCATGATGTCCAATCTTGTCTAGTTTGTTTGGTCAGATCCTAGTCTTCAACATTGAATTTTCAATTAGCTTTTTCAAGTTTGGAATCAAACATTGATTATTTTTGTTTAGGGCTCAATTTTTGAGGTTGATACACAAATCTTTCTCTTTTAGGTTGCATAAATTTAGTTAAATCAATTACCTTGATGGTTTGTTTGTTTAGTACCTATCATTATCATTGTTTATGCCTTTATTTGGGAGAACATAGCTTTTCTTCAAAAGCCTTTTGCCTCATGACTTATGCCAACTGATCATGTTTATGTTTTATTCCATGTTCCAGGTCTATGTTAAATTTATTTCCAAACTTGTTAGATTAATTCAAATCATATCATGCCTTTATTTTAAGTCTAGATTTTGATGCCATTTGGCCAAAATTCATAGTGTATGCCTATTTATTTGAGCCTAGTTTTTGACCTCACATTTGGACAAAAGACCTAGTAACTCAAATTTTACCTTTCCTAGTTTAAACCATGTTTGGAAGACTTTGACCTAGACCTTTGACATGTTAGTTTTTATTCAGACACTTGACCTTTTATGTGTATGAAATTTGACATTAGACATTTGATGTCAGGCTGCTTTATGCCAAGTCTTAGAAAAAATTATTTTGGAGATACAACTCTACTTTTAGACCACATTAGAGATATAACTCCACCTTTTGACCAAGTTAGACCAAGTTTGAACTATTTATCCTTTAGACATAGTTTTTTAGAGTTTGTAAAAATCTAAGCCTTTTTGTTTTAGAGCTTTTATCATTTACGTGGATATGTCTTACTACACTTATGGTGGAGTAACATAAAATCCATCTTATGATCGAATGGCCACACAAAATCCCACTAGGAACCCCTATAGAGAAATATTTTTTAAGGAGTTTTATTATTCTCCCTACAATACTCTATATGGGGAACATAGTCAAAATCCACAAAATCTAAATTGAAACCTTGATTGGCATGAAGAGGATTTTGAGGAGGACTTTAAAGACCCAACTATAGATAATGTTGTTTGGGATATGGAGCTATACCCTCTTTGTAATAATTAGTACATTGAACACAATCCAAAACCAACTTATGAGCCAACTCACAACTAGGATGATATAGTTTATGAGGACTTAGATGTTTTGGCTTATACAAGTAATCAAGCTCCACCACATCATACCATTTCTATGCAAAGACCACAATGTCACACCATTCCCATACCAAGACCTCATATTTTGGTTTATGCGAGTAATCAATCCCCATAACACCCTATCATTACCATTTTAGGACTTCATCCTTTGGCTCATGTGAGAAATCATGCTCCACAATTCATTCCTTGTCTAGTACCAATCCCATCCAAACCTCAACCGATCCAATAATTTAAAGATCAAGCTATGTTCAAAACTGGTATCTTCTAACTCATTAGAAACCAAAGCCAAAATAACCAACCATTTGTGATACGTCATCATGTGATGAATTTCATATTCATCCTATAATAGTTGTCAAGGAGTCTCACACTGACAAGCTAGTCATTGTCAAGTCACTTCTTAATGGTTATAATCTCCTTTGGGTAAATCATTACCTTGACCATATCCTTATTTTTTAAGAGCCACCTATTGATAAACCAATCTTTGAGGAGTTGTCTCTAGACCTTTTTCCCATTATAGAAAAGTCTCACTTTGATAACCAGTATTAATGGAACCCATCATTCCATTATAGGTTGTTACTTATCTAATACTAAACATTCAACAAGACGTCATTATAATAGAGCACCCATTAGAATATAAATCAACATCAGTCTCAACATCAAATTCAGAGTCCCTTGAGTTAGAATCAAATTTAGAAGAAGAATATGTTCATGGTTGTTACAACATTAGTTATACATGCCTTATAAAGTAATTTAAATACATTTGTGATCCTTCTGTAGTTTTTGAGGGTGAGAACTTTAGCTTTGACACAAGTTATCCTAGTATCTTCTACAAGGATTTTGATTCAAACACCCATTCCATTACCATTAAACATGCCATTACCATCAACCAAGATAGCCATATTATTGACATTCTATCTCCCATAAGTGTCGATTGGGATTAAAAAAATCACACTTTATTGAACTACATCCATGGTGACATAGCAGTTGAATAAGAAAAAAGAGTCAAAGATCACATTCATGTAGTAGAAGAGCACTCTCCTAGTGAAACCTTTTTAGAGGCACTAGGGGATAATCAAAGTCAAAACTCAACATCTTCTAGTAAAACATTTTTAGAAGTGCTCAAAGAAAATCAAATTCAAAAGCTAATGTTCATTAGTGAAAACCTCATTAAGACACCAACAATTGAACACAAAAATTCTTCACTACTTGATGAGGACAAAATCAAAGATCAAATCAAAATAACTTACGATATATAGCTTACTCAGATGGTAGTTACTCTCAAGATCAAACAATAGAAAAATATGGTGATCCTATTAAGAGAAAAAGTCTTCAACCCTGCCACATCCAAAGTTATGTCAAATCTAGCATTAGCAACATTATGTGTGACTAAAAGTCCTAATCTTCATTTATTTCCCTACCATTCCACATTCCATTATCATCTACCATCATTTCAAAAATAAACTTATCATCTAAATTTTATCCCTATTTACCGTACATGGCAACACTTTTTTTTGCATACGATACAAAGATACCTTGTCTCAATGCTTGACAATATTAGAATCAACGACTAATAAAGATCACAAAAGCATTATTGAAAACTAGATTTGGATCAAGTTCTTGATATAATAACTATTTAGATGAGATGTGGGTCAGCAATTAACATGATTGATTATTCTATTTGTATCATTTTTTGATTAGGACGTGCATCTCCATCTCAATATGAAAAATAGAATCATATGTCATTTACCATACCCAAGCCAAAAACATGAACCATACCATTTCACATTGCCATGCCATTACTGTTGTTACATATCCTTTTGCCATTGTCGCATATTCCTACCATTTACACCATCACTTGGGGGAAACCCTCTTACCATCTTATCTAATCTATCAAAAACCATCATTATCCTAAGCAAGATAATACCATCCTATCACTCCATTCCTATCTAGACCAAAGCTGATTTTTAGTCATCCTACCTAATCCTATTTTGATCTTGGTTCTTTTGGTTTTTTCCCACACTTTTTTTGAGAGGATTCTAATCAAGTTTCAAAAATCAATCCAATCCATGTTTATAAGGATAGTTTATGAAAGTAGTGTGACAATTGATTTGGAAAGACATATTTCATCCTATATCTAAGTTTTTTTTATGTGAGCTTGATTATAACTTCTTATGGGCAAATCAATGTTTCACCAGTCTTGCTACTAACTATAACCACCTATGGGAAAATTAGTATCATTGACCTATGCCAATGTATCCTAGTTATAACTACTTATGGGAAAACTATGGAAAACATTTATTTATCATGCATTGTCACATCACCTTTCCATTATTGTTTTCATTTTACTAGCTATTTGCCAATTTTGAGAACTTGTTAGGACCTAGTTGGTTTTTCCTCACCTTTTGTGTGGGCATAACTATAGTGACTAGAGGTCCTACTCTAGGAATATATAGGTAGGACTTGATAATTGTTGAGGTTAGCTCAATAACCTCCTTGACACACTTTGACTATTTTACATGCAACCTAAGATTGAATGCTCTCACCATTTTTTGAGCACCCTAAGTTTGAATGCTCTCACCATTTTGTGAGCAACCTAAGTTTGAATGTTATCGCTATTTTACGAGCTTTAACCATCTAGTGTCTCATCATTCTTGATTGAGTTGAGATACTTAAAAAAAATTCCAAAAACATTTATAAACCTACTAGAAAAGAATAACAAAAACATAGACCACTTCTTTGCCTTAAGGATTCTGGGAACCCTTACTAAGTTTCAAGCAAACTGCTTGTCACTTAGTTTCCCCATCCTCTTTGGAATTTTCTCTCATGCACTTGCCATTTTTCAAGAATATTTCTATTTTTTTATTACATCCAATATATTTATTTTCAATAGTTATCATTTTTCTTCCCATTCCCTGGAAGAACTATATTTGGCCTAATGTTTTTGTTGGATATTACATCCATGGAACTATGTAGTAAATGCCCACTTTCCTAGTGCATATTGAGACAACTCTACCACCCCCTTCCTTTTATTCTATTCCCCCATTTTGTTCATTTATTAAGTTGTCTATTCTCTAGGGGCAATGTTCATATGGTTTTTATTAAGTGTTTTTTTGTTTGTTTCTTTATTGTTTTATTTTTATGCTTGTTTGTTTGCTTTTAGCACTGTTGCCTTGATTTATTTTATGTGTGTTCATTATATGATTCCTTTCCCACAATTATACTTGAATCCATCCATATTCATATGATTACATTGTCATGATGGTTTCTATAATTGCTGCATTATTTTCTATTTGAGTATTGGATTACAGGAGTTAGTCCTTATGCATATCTCTACCAAGTCCTCATGATGTTATACCATGATGCCTACTGACATATGCTACAAAAAAACCTCATATTCAATAAGTTTATTTAGTAATGGTGGTATCAATATCTCTTCAACATTGACATCCTGATTCAGTCATATCCCAAATGGAATAATTAACCATGAAATAATTTTAACCTTTATTAGTTCGGATGGGCATCTCCCTACTAGTAGGTTGCTCCAATTCATAATTACCCTCTGTGTTAAGTTATCATTATCCTCAACCAAGTTTGTCATGTTTTCCATAATCGAGGTCTAATGATTATAACTACTTATGGGAAAATCATTGCACACCATCCCACCTACATTTCTCAATGATTATAACCATCTTTGGGTAAATCATTGTGTTGTCACCACTTTACTATTTTTGCCCATACAAGGAAACATTATTATATTGTTTGTCTATTATCACCGAGATAACTTCATCTTCTCAATGATTATAACTACCTTTGGGTAAATCATTGTGTTATCATACCACATTGCCACTACTAGGGTACAATGCTTATAACTACCTTTGGGCAAACCATTGTACATTTTCCCACTTGCATTCTCAATGATTTTGACTACTTTTTTCAAAATCATCTATTTTTTAACCCCATCATCTTTCATTTATTTGGTCACCTCATTATTTTCTTATTGAGGGACCATTTATTGACCTCCTTATGCCAACCATTCCCTTGAGGGGGCATCATACAATTAGTTTATCATCATTACAGTTGTAGGCATACATGACCTTTTCATTCTTTGAGAAGACATTACTATGCTTATAGCTTGCAATGCCTTCTCAAATAAGAGAAAATTATAGACACCTAAATCTGGACTCCAATAATCTCCAATCAAAATTTTGACCAATTTCTACCTAAAGCACACAATTTGGCCTAAAAATACTAAAACATGCTAAAAGATGTGAAACTGACATATTCAAGTACCAATTTTGGCTAGAGTATCATTAAATGGGGTAGTACAATTTATGGACCAACTAACTTTGATTAGTTCATTTTGAGTCAAAATGCTAATTTTGCACTTGGGTGCTCTGGATTGCTCTTTCCTATCAAATCTCTTACACAAGACATGTGCCTTTATAATTTGGTGTTGGTAACATCCTAAATGGGATAATAGATCTAACACATTTGAAATCATATTTTAATTCCAATCCAATCAAATTTTGGACTAATAATAAGGCACTATGATCAATATGAGTAATTTGTGCACAAAATGCTTAAACATGCTTAAGAGCTAATTAAACCAAACTAGAGACTAATCAAGAATTCCATGGAAACTTATTGAATAATTTATTTTGGAAATGAATATTGAATATATTTATCATCAAGTGACCTCATTTCTTGGTAAGAAATCCCTAAGCTATAAATGCCACAAATATCAAGATTCATGCCCTCCATGCCTCATTAATGCCCATCCATGCCTCTTAATTGCCCATTTTTCCAATGTCATGATGAGGATAATTATAAACTTAATTCTAAAAAATTGAATTAATCTTCAACCACACATCTTCATCTCAGGATGGATGGTTTAGGTTGATTTTTATCAATCTCAAGAATCTATAAATAAAGAGGCCATGAACATCATTTCTATGTTATTTTGGTGCAAAGTTATTATGCTCAAATATCTTCAAAAATATTAATTTGTGCAAAGTTATAATGTAGGATTGGTTCCAAAATCTTCATGCAACTAGTGTTACCATGCCAAATTGATTCCAAGCCAAGCCAAGTCAAAGCCAAAGGTGCCAAGAAGAGATAAAGGTAGCCAAACTTCCATTGACAAGGACTTCATGAGCACAAACCAAGAAAGCCAATCAAAGAATATTTTTGGAGCATCAAGGATCATCATATCCATCATCATAACTACCATAATCAACATCATAATCAATAAAATAAACCACATCATAATCCAAACATCATAATCATAAAATAAAGCATCATCATAATCATATATAACCATTCATCATAAACATTATCCATAATCATCACATGCCTAAGCTAGTGAGTTTACATCTCATAAGCATAATCATAATCATAAACACCATGAACCATGAATCATGGAATCACATATATATATCATCATCATATTATATACATCATGTCTCATCAATATAAAATAATACATATAACCATGTACATCTCTCTCTCTCAAAAACATATACATCTCATTACATTAGCTCATAGGCTGGTATCAAAATCATATATATATATATATATATATATATATATATATATATATTGGACACCACTACCACTAGCCCCTACTGTAGCACCACTTCCATCTAGTGCCTACCCCCTGAGGTGCTTACCTATCCACTCACTGAAGTGGTCGACTGACCTAGGTTTGATACACCTACACCACCTACCAAGCTAGCTATATACTCATGACATTAGGGCTTCTATAGACACTTTGTCAAAACTATAACCTCATAATAATGCAACTCCTTAATGATGGCCAAATATTATGCCATAGGGATGCTACCTAGTGGTCATGCTACTGATATAACTACTCCTCCTCTCTATCTCAAAGTGTCCCTCTCTTAGGTCACCAAACCTATTGAAGTCCTAATTTAGTCCCTCTTTCCTATCATAGTGGCAACCTGACCTTAAATTTCACAACTTGGCCCTACAATTTGGCCACCTACACTTGTAAGTCTATGATCTGTCCCTATATGGTGGCTAGTGATACTCTTACCTTTCAATGAGGACCACCTCCCTATACCTATGCTTGTATACCCCCACCAATTAGATGCATATCCATATCCTACTAGGACCCATCATCCCATCTAAATTTTTTAGCTACATAGTAGCCTATTACCATGCTACATAACCATCAACAAAACCAACATCATCTATCTTTTTTCTGATGGGAAACTCTTCATGATCAAGAAATACCTCCACTGACTATGACACTAATAGTAAAAACTCAACATCCTCTTATTTATACCTCTGGAATGGACCTATGATCCCCTATACTAAGCTAAACTACCTACAAACCCTATGAAAAAAGATAAGCTCAATCTCACCCTCTTACCTCCTAAAAATCCACCTTCAACTCTACATCGATAAAATATGCCAAGTGTAATGGGCACACCTTGAGAAGATGACATATGACCTCTAAACTACATCTCTAACAACTAGGGCATCCAATACCTCCCTAAACCAATCAATATGACTCATGCCTCTTCTAGCTCCTATGAACATGTAGTCACCCCTCCACTGCATGAAGCCCACTTTGAATTCTATATGGGCATATCCTCCCATAACATCCACATCATTCTCAAAACATGGATATGCTCATAAGCCTAATAATGTGACAAAAACTCCGAATAGAGGCCTTATCATTGGTGTGCTTAGAACCCTTAGAGATCCTTATAAGTCTGTACCAACAAAATTGGTGCCCACCCAAAAGCTATCTGCCCAAGCAACATCTCCACCAAAACACCTAATAGTAGATAAGGAAATGACCCACTACTCAAATATGGTAATGTAAAGTAGCATACAACCAACAACATCATCATCATAATCAACCTCCTACCATCCCTAGCTTTCTAATACAATAGCTTGTAACTAAAGCCACCAGCATGCCACCTAGCTAAGGCATGATCCTCACCATATAAGAGCTTCATATGATTATCTCTCTCCTCACTCTCAATATGATATATTGATTCCCCTTGAATAGGTAGCTATGTAATCCTATGTACATCCTCTAGTAGGATGATCATCTCACTTGTCAGTAGGAAAAATGTGTTCATGGTTAGATCCCATCTCTTGATGAGGGCCACGATCATCATTTCATCTTATAGTATGTGCTAAAAGTGTATCATCACATCAAGGTTGACCTCCTCCATATGTGTCTAATCATCATTAGTCATCCCTTGATGGATCTCTATAAAGGTCTGAGAAACTTGATCTTGTATTTGGATCTAGTCTCATGCCTACAAAAATTAGTAACAAACACACTTAGTTTTTTATTAACTACTTTTCCCTTGGACAATGTCCTTTCCCCCATTTTCACCTACGTAGTTGCACCTATACAAACAACATCTACATTTTTTCTTCTAGCTTACCCTAAACCAAACAACACTTAGAATTTACAATCCTAAAAACATTTTCAACTCAACTATACCCTTCATCTTTTATGAAAAACACTACCCTTAACATTTTATCAAAACCATATTTTTCCCTTAACTCATTTCCTTAATCATTTTTTCCAAACCCACCAAACTCTTTATTCAACTACCAACAATCACTAAAACCACCAATAGTTGGCTAGCCATTTGGCATCTATTCCTTAACCATCGATGGTCAACTATGACTATCAACCATTAGGTATGACTATTGATAGTCTCTGTGTGTCATTATTGATGGTAAACCCCAACCCTATCTACCCTTAAATACCTACCCAAACCACTCCTTACCCATAACTATTTAACCTAAGTTTATTCTCTACCCTACCCCCAACCAACCTACACTTCTAATTTCAAATTTCACCTACTAATTTTAATAAATAACAATAAAACCTAAAAAAATAGGGCAAACCCCCAAACCATCCCCAAATCACAAATAAACTAAAATAACTCTAACCAACATAACCCAAATCAACTAATCTAACAAATTTGATATGACTCCTATCTCATTCCTTGACCATCATTGAGGAGGAATCTTAGCTCCCATTGCTTGGCGACATCCTCGTCCACCCTACATCCTTGGTCCTATGATAGCTCAACACAAATCTCACACCAATCAACTAATAAACTCCTCAACCAATCATTAATTACCTCATTAACACCTTCACACCAAAACACCAAAATTGCAAGAGCACAGAAGTCAGAGAGTAACAATGACTTGCCCTTTTTAATTTTTATCCCTAAAATTTTAGTGTTTCCCCATAATCGATGAAATTCAAGTTTGGGACCCCTAACCATTGATGATCAAGAACCCAATTTTTAATAATTTTTTTGGCACTAACACCCTAGTGACACCTTTTTAGAGATTACCCATCACCACCAAACTATAACCAACCTTCAGAGAGAACCTATTCTCTACAAAATAACTTTGAACCATTAAAGAACACCCTCTCTAACCAACCAACCATCTAACCACATCCACATTGAGATTGGCCATTTTGGTCTAAATTATTGCATATTTTACAATGACCTTGCCTTGGTCCTTTTGATAGTACCAACCAACCTTTCCATGTTGATTATTTGAATTTGCACCACCTAGTACACACTAGACCATTTATGTTTTTCATGGGAGCACTTCCTACCTTAGATACCTATGAAATTATTAAACATGTCTAGGAGACTTGAATTTATGAGTGTTCCTAGTCACCATACCTAAATGCATTCACATGGTCCACTTGTCACTTGTCCTTATAGCATTGACCTTAATTTTTACCAACTATGGAAACTTAGTCTATGTGTGATCTTGATTATCACACTTAGTCACATTTTGTGTGCATTATTGCACTTTAAATGCCCAACCCCTTTTGTAACCAACCTCATGACTCACCATAAACTACTTATCAAACCTTAACTTTATTTTCATTTAACATCATTGACTCCAATTTTGAGGGAGAACACCTCCTCCTAGACTTGGTGCAACCAAACTAAAACCCAAGATATAGTTTTTTTATAGCTTGCTAACATAAACTACATAACAAAAAAGACAAAATATAGATACTATAATTTTGCACACTGTAGTTCTGAACATCGAAACACCTTTGGACCCCCTTAGGACTAATTTGACCCTTTGACCCCTAACCAAACCTAACCATGATCATTTAGACAAACTAACCAAACCCACCCTTTCACCCCACTTAACCTTCAACACTCGATCATTGATGGTCACTTTGACAATCGATAGTCACCCTAACCATCGATAGTTAGGGTCCTCACCTCCCAAACATAACACCAATTGTGTAAAATCTAACACAATATAATTTAATATGTTTGCCTTAGCTATTACTAACACATCATGATGCATCTAAATCAGTAGCCTAACCTCATTTGAAACCTTCTACTTCTATATTTCTTTGCCTATAAAATGAGGGGAGTAGGAGGTGAATAAGGACCCATAATCAAGCATTCTAGAATACATGTGATCAAGCCATACTGAACAATAGGTCTTAATTCTAACAATTTAGCAATTACAATAGAGACGCAAAATTTTTCCAAAATTTCTCTTGAGGTAAAGTACAATTAATTTTCAAAAACTATTCTAGGATCAACCACCTACCATCAAGCAATAAGTTAGGTACATTTTTTATTTTAAGTTTTATTTGTTTGGTTTCTAATTTTCCTACCTAAATCAGACCCTTTTTCATTTGATCTCCTAACCCATAGACCTTAACCAAATGTACAACCACTTACTGACCCATTCTATAGCCTCTCCTTAAAATAATTTCAAAACATATAGGAATCGTCGATGGTTAGGATAACCATCAATGATCAATTTTAACCATCGATGGTCACCCAACCACTAATGATCACCTTGATCATTGATAATCACTATGGTGAAAAATAACAAGTTATTTCTACCTACCTACCCTCAACTAAATTCTACTTTCTATGTTTTTATCTATTTACATAGATCTCACCTATTTTTTGAACATAACCTGACCTATTTAGTATTAGTATTGACCCACTGTTTGATGTAATTAGTCTATTTTCTTTATCAAGAATTTATTTATTCTTGCATTTTATTTTAGTAATTTATATCATTTGATGCAAGTAATTTATCTCCATTCCTTTCAACTTAATTTTTTTAAGTGTGGATTGATAGCCTCCTAGTAAGCTCATGCTAGGAAATCCACCTTGTTATCCATCTAAAAAAAAACTTTTGCATGAGTGATTTTTTATTTATAGGTCACTCTTTTCAAGACAAAAAGGATCTCTTCACACTCATCTAGATCACACACACACAAACAAATAGGTTCTTCTACCACACCCTTATTACTAGTTTTTTACTTCTTCTTTAACTAAGAAATGAGTAGAAATTAAGAGAAACACTTATGTGGTATGCAACATACTAACCCATTTCATAAGAATCATGATGTAAATTCCTCACATCCTTTAGAATTAAATCATAGTGATGTTGTATGTCTTTTGGAGGTTACTTCACTAAATGGTTCAATATATATTGTTACATTTATTGATAATTATACTAGAATGATCTAGACTTATTTCATTATAAAAAAATATGTTGTTTTTTCTAAGTTTAAAAAATTTAAAGCTTATGTTGAAAATGCTTCTAATTTTTCTATTAAGGTATTAGTAACTAATAATGATGGTGAATCTATTAGTAAAGAGTTTGATTCTTTTTGTATTAATCATGGTATTAAAATGGAATTAACAACTCCCTATTCCCCTAAGAAAAATGGTATTACTGAAAGGAAAAACTACACCATCATAGGAATGGGTATAACATGTTACAATCTGCAAATGTTCTTAAACTTTTATGGGTTGAATCCATGAATACTTATATGCATATTATGAATAAAATTCATGCTTAATATTTTCATTTTTCTACATCAAAAATATATGTATGCATTTATCATTTTGTTTGTTTTGATAAAACTATTTTATTGTTACTTTAGAGATACTAACTATATTGATAGTGTCTCATATACATTGTATTTGTTAGTAAAATAATTTAGTATTGATTATTGAATATAACATATTAAAATTATATTGTAAGAGATATAGTTGTCTAAATTAAATAAAATATATAGATATTATGATTATTTTCAATTCAGTTAGCATTGAAATACGTTATATGCATAACATCATGCTTAATTTGACAAAATGATCATGTTTTAGTTGTTCCATTTTATAAGATCATGCTCAGTGAGTTTGTATCTTTTGTGTTTCAATTTCTTAGATACTATCATTTCATTATAATGCTAACATCCTTATATGCTTTGTTTGATAATAAGATATGTTAAGAAATGCAAAGTGTAAATGAAGTTTATAAAATTATCTCTTCATCATTTACTTTATTAAGCATTTTATTCATACATCTCTAAACTTATTTGTTTTAGTTTCATATCTATTTGATTAGATGATGGAATTTCATGTTAAAATTATCCATATTTGATGTATGAGAGGTTATACCTCAATATTTTGTTGAAGCATATTAAACTTGAAAAGTTTTTGATAAAACTCAAATGATAAAACTAGCTGTTGATAATAGGATATCTAATGTTTGATTAAACTATGTATCATATTATTAGTAAATTATTGTACGTGCATGGCATGACAGTTGGGGACGTTCATCTTGTCAATGTTGGAGATGTCCAATAATGAATTGCATACAATAATTTATATTTTTCATTAACTTTGTGATTAAAGTAGTGAAACTATTTTCTTTAAAAAATGACTTGATTATTTAAAATATGTTTTACCAAAAAAAAACATATGACATATTTTTATGTATGTGGTTATTATGATGCTAGCCATATTATGCCAACATGAATTTTTTTTGGATGTATTTAAGTTTTGTGTAGGTTCGTAGTACCAAAAAAACTAAACATATTTTAGTTCATATATATATTATCTGAGAGCAAGTTCTTAATGGTGTTATTGATTTTTAGTTCTTTCCTATGGATGAACAAGTAGCAGATATCTTCACAAAACCACTTGGTGCTACCAAGTTTTGTTGGTTTCATGTAATACTAGGCCTCTCAAAATTGCCATTGAGGGGGAGTGTGTGTGACATTACCACTTCCTAAGGGCCATGTGTTTATTTTTATTCTCTATACTTATTCTTATTATAAAGCATTTTAAACTTCATCTAGAAGTTATGTGATTTGAGAAAAATTTGTGTGGAAGTTTTACTTTTGTACCCCAATACATTAAAATCATACTTTGTAATGGAGGTCCTTATGTTATAAAAGGCTCCAAATATGCTTAGATGATTATTCATGAGAAATTATGAGATGTATTCACATGATCATGCTAGCCTAAACTTATTTTTGAGTAGTTTATGGATTATAATTCCTTTTATTTCAAAAGGTGGTGTTTATCATGATGAAGAATTTTAAATCTTTCAATTATGTACATAGTATAATTCTTTTCTAAGGTGACTATGACATTTATCCCCACTTAACTTTAAGGGGGAGTGTTAAAACATTTAATTTCTAAGTGGTGAAATTATAAGACCCTTAGTATATTTTATTTAATAAATAATAATGATTTATTATTTGTTAAGATGGGTTAAAAACATTGTGTAAAGAAATAATAAAACATGAATTATTTATTATTTATCGATAAAATAAATTATATTTGTTTATTATTATCGATAATTTAAAATGTTCTCAGGATGGTTGGACCTGTTATTTATAACAGTCACATCCCTTCACATTTTATTATAAATAATTTTTTTTCCTATTGTAAGTATGTGAAAAATATTTTTATTATCATGAATTATGTGTGAACAAAGGTTTTTGTGAAGGCTATTGAATAAGTGAGGAGTTTCTGTATTGGGGTGCAGATTTTCTTAATAATTGAATAACCATCATTGGTGGGATTTTTTTACCTCTTAAAGGTTTTTCCAAAATAATTTTTTGGTTGTGTATAATTGACCTGTGTGATTTGCTTTATCAATTTACTCTAGATCTACTATGATCATATGTTTATATGAAATTTATCAATTTAAACTAAAACATTTCCTTAACAGGTGCTGTGTGATTTTCATGAAGAGTGGAAACTCACCTTGCATATATATAAATTTGATTTATATGTCCATACCACTGAGAAAATTGATACTAGGATAGTGTAGTATTATATGTTTGTGTGTATGCTTAAATCGTATCACGACATAGTGCTATATGTGGGTATGGGTTGCCTTCAATATTTTTATAGTTAATTAATAATCATGGGTTTAAAATATATCTATTGTATGCCATGCATGTGTGGATGTACAATGAGAAAAGATATGAAACATGATGTTATTTTATATATATGTTATGACAATATACATATATATACTTTATTATCTCTCTCTAATGGTAAAGATTGTCATGTGGTGTGTAAAATACCCCTTCATGTAAATATTGTCATGAAAAGTACCCATGTTATATTGGTATTTTATCATATATAATTTTTCATCAATATTGTTATTTTATGGGAATGATTTACTCTTTTCATTAATAGTTACTATATTTGTGGGCCATATATATAGTTGAATAAGAGTTTACTATAACATAGTTCCCTTATACCTTTTGAGGATTATTGGTAGTGAATGGTATATTGATCTATTGGTAACCTAGTAGAATATGTATTATGGGTGTAATAATATGTAGGATGGCATGTGCATAGATAGTATATGAATATAAATATATTGGGATGCAGGTTTATTGCATAATTATGACTAGTATATTATCACGGTTTGAGTTATACACTTATCTATATACTTGATAAATTTTTTGTGTATCATATAAGAGCAATTTGAATATTGACTAATACTTGTATATGAACCCTAAAACACAAAACTATGTGGGCTTGTGAACTTGTGTATGAAGTTATACATGCTTTGATCATATTAGGATGAAAATCTATCTAATTAAGAATAAATAACTTTGAATAGGGTTTACATTGAGAATCCCTTAAAGATCATATATATATATATATATATATATATATATATATATATATATATATATATAATTTTGTAAGCATAAAAGTCCTAAGGATTTTTGGAACATATGAGTCTCTTAATTAGGATATATAAGTGATCATTGTTATAGTATTTACATATCATTGGAGTAATTACATATGGTGCATGTTATGATAAATAAGTATTGATATATAAGAATTATACCTATAGTTAAATAGATGGTTAAGATAATTCATTAATTTTTTTATAGACCAGACACTATAACCTTATGTAATATTCTCTTAGAAATAAAATGAGTTGGTGAAATGACATATCATAATGATTTTATGAGTTCTTTGTTTCTCTACAAATGATTGATTAATTGTGCATTATATGTATTCAATATTAAATACTTATATGAATTACATAATTATGAAAGTGTTAATATGTATAAATATTTAGCTATATTTAGTATAGAATGGTGCATCGTGATTCATAATTATAAGGTATATTTCTTTGAATGCTAGTATGCAATTTCAATCTAGGGTATACCTAGGTGGCATAATCCTATACTTGATTATTATAATTTATGTAGATCATTTAATTCTTGAAATCATAAATTTGGTTATGTGTATTTATGTAGTTGTGAATTATGATAGTATGGGATATCATTAAGTACTATAGTATAAATATATGTTATACCCGGATGGCACATACTTTAATTTTTATGTCTAGTCTCACACCTACATTTGACAAATTTAATGTATGCATGTTATTTACTACTATGAATAACATATTTTGTGATAGTTGGTGGGATTTTATGTATGCATGTATACAACGTTTGAGAGTGTAGCATATTCTAGGATATAATATTATATGTTATGTGAAAACTATGACTTGCTTGATTTTATCTAATTGCTTGATTATAAGCTTATATTTCCATGTAGTTATGATTATTTTATTAGGATTGACTGTGGAAAAATTATTAATTATGTCTTAGAACACTAGACTATGATGATATGGATTATCATCGGGTGTAGTATGTTTGGGAACAAATTATGATAATTACAATCTAAAGTTAAGTGTGTATTTTACTTGGATGGTATAAACTATTTTCATTATTTTTAGTATGGGTTAGAAAATAATGTAAGATTTATTCATATGTTTGACATAATAAATGTATAACTTAGTTACTCTTATGTACAAAATATTATGTGATGTATCTACTAGTAAGATGAAAATTATATGAATCTCATGGTTAAATTATGTTTGACCAATTTTCATTATTAATACTATGTAAGGAGTGAGATGGACTTAATTGACTTATTAGCATCACAATTCTAGATGAAGGCAATCTGATCAAGTGGTGTGTATTAATTTGATTGATCTATAGATCATTATTATTTATTATTCTTAAAACTTTGGGCGAAAGTATGCTTAGTGATAAATTATTATTTCATGAGTATGATTTACATGTTTGTGTGATATCTTGTAATATAATAGTTTTATATGATACACTACATATTTAATTTTAAAAATCATAAAACACATGGTTACTTATTTGTCTCTCTAGATTCCCATGTCATCACTATCTAATCACTTATGAATGGAGGGTCATTTCTTGAAAGGATTAGTGTATGGAATCATTGGTCTATATTTGGTGTGGAAAATCACTTGGATGATACTCTCCATCTCCACATAAGTACTACATATCAAGATGACACTTGAGATTGCAATATATACTTGAGTTCAAGAACTATGTTGTAGTGAACCATGTATCTTAATTATGTACATTGTATTATGTTGTATTTATTTTTGAAAAATATTATCATGATGAGTTGTAATTAAGTATTTACTAAGGATTGAAACTAGAGATTGTGTATTGCACCAACAATGGTTGGTTATGTGTACTTACTCTCTATATTTGTATCATGATGTGTTTTCTTATGTTGATAGTGATCTAAGAGGTATGATTTGGTACACTTATTTTAAAATTATCTCTCCTTGTGTATGTTTTATGATCAATACTTATATTCTTTTGGTGATATATATTTATAGTATATGGGTTAATTAAAAAAATCATGTATTTCTAGTTGACCCCAATGGGGTTGTTATAGTCAGATAGATAATTTTTCCTATGAAAAGTAAGATTATTATAAATTTGATGTTGTTTTGAATTTGGCATTTCATTTCTTGATGGTTTAGTCTATTCTTTCTTGTAGGTTAGAAAAAAATATAAATAAAATTAAATAATAATGAAAAGAAAAATAAATGATATTACATCAAGTTGTTTGAATAAAATCATTCATTGGATGCACTTAGACTTGATGAGTCTTCTTCTAGCTCAGATCATCGAGAGTAGGTTTCTAAGTTACGGTCTTTTGTTCTTAAATTTTTAATAGTGAGGGCAGTGATGAGGAGTGTTTTACATCCACCTCTCATCATGTTTCAGAAGATGAGGAGTCCACACTTGACTCATCCATATCCAAGCCCCTTTAGGTTATGTAGACACTTGGGTAGGGGATCCAATAGATGATAGATGTACTCAGGTAGATTATTAGAGTGATCCACATGCCTTCTTTACTTTAGCTTTATATTCATAGACATTCTGAGAGGATTTAGCCATACCTAAGTGGGATAGTGCTATGTATGAGGAATATTGTTCCTTGATCAAAACTCACATTAGGGATTAAACTTCACTTCCTAAGGGAAGGAAGATGATTTGATGTAGGTGGAAATATCGAACTAAGTTTACACTAGATAGTTTGGTTGATAAATACAAGGCAAGATTAGTTACCAAGGTTTTTTCATAGGTATCTAATATTGACTACTTAGAGACATTTGCACTTATTACAATGATGACTTCGATTTGACTCACACTAGCTATAACCATAACATGTGGTTGAGATTACACCAAATGGATGTGAAGAGTGCCTTTCTTAAATGTGAACTAAGGAGAATATATATATGGAGTAACCACCTAGGTTTGCTCAAGATTCATCCTTAGTTTATAGACATAGGAAATCCATTTATGACCTCAAATAGGTCCCTCAGGATTGGTATGCCAAGATGGATTTATTACTCCTTACTTCATGTTTCACTAGGTGTCATTCTAAACCCAATGTATACTTCTTGCAGCAGGATTATTCTTTACTAGTACTAGTCCTTTATGTTGATGATATTTTGATCACTGAGAGTTCATCATCTATTATGATGCTAAAGTAAACTCTACAAGATAGATTTGACATTACTAAATTATGTCTTTTACATTATTTCCTTGGCATTAAGATTTCATAGTCTAGTTTTGGGATTTCAATTACACAACCCAAGTATGCTCTCAATATTTTAGCTCAATTTTACATGGATAATTGTAATCCATATCTGAATCCCTTTCTATCAGGATTCAAGCTTGTGGCTGACTATTCTACACCTTTAGTTGATGCCACTTGGTATTGATAGCTTGTTGGTAGCCTCATATGTCTGACTCATATTAGGCCTGACATTTCATATGTAGTGGGACTTGTCTCCAAATTTATGTAAGAATGCCATGAGATGTATTTGAAATCAACTAAGAGGATCTTACACTACATTCAGGTCTATTATAGATTAAGGATTCAATATAAATTTAACATAGAGGTTAACTTGGTTGATTTTATAAATTTAGATTGGACAAATGATACTCAAAATCACAAGTACACATTAGGTTATAGTTTTTATTTAAGTTTTAGTCCTATTAGTTGGTCTAACAAGAATCAAAATGCTATTGCTATATCTTCCATAGAAGCATAGTGCATGGGAATTATTATTGTAGTTATTGAATCTATTTGGCTTCAAGAGAATCTATCCAATTTCAGCATTCCTATTAGGCATCCCACCATCATCTATTATGACAACTAAAATACTATATAGATATGTAAGAATTTAGTTCAACAATAATGAACCAAACACATTAAAATTCATAGACATTTTATCTAGGAGCTTATCCATGGTTAGTTCATCAACTTGAGTTTTTGATAGTCTTCAGAGCATGTTGTAGATATATTTACCAAACCCTTCACCAAGAGCAAGTTCATTCATCTATGAGCTCTTCTTAGGGTATAGTCTATATCAACAATAACATAATATTTAGGGGGTCCTTCTAACCTCTTTATTCTTATATATCTCTTTATTTTTTTTGGGGGGGGAGTTTTTTTTCCACTGGGTTTTCTCCCTTTTCTCCACTTTGTGAAATATTAATTATTACTTGGGTACTTGATCAGGCCTAGTTTTCGAGACCAAATTATAATACCCACCTAAACTACATTTAAGCAAGGGGTGTTAGTGTAGATTTTTCACCTTACTTAGTTTTTTACTATACTTGTATTATTCACTATGCTTAGGTGGATATTTGGTTATTTAGGATGATTTATGAGGTCATATATTTGCACACCCACATTTGTAAATTGTGATTAAATGGGTTGGTGAGGATGCCTTGTCATTTACCAACCAATGTTAACTTATCTCTAGCACATGGGATTACTATTCATTTGGCAACTAACCCTTGTTCACATTTCCAAATGGTTGTAAATTCATGACTCTTCTCAGCTTATTTAATATCTTATTCTCCTTGTATTTTGTGAGGTGTGAGAGTTATTGATCTTGTGTGGATTAATGCAAGTTTGGGTTTTGCTCATATCTCTTATCTTATATAATATTATAAATTTTTGATTTCATCTTGCTTCATATTCATTGTGGTGTGCATCAGCTTTGTCTCATGTTATCATTTAACCTTTGTATTTATATTATCTAGATTAGGATCAAAACTCTGATAGCTTTATGTGTTTCACATAAAAATAAATAAATTTTAAATAGTGGTGCATCACACTATATAACATACTTATATAATATTTTATGTGATTCTAGAGATATCTCTAAAATAATTTACTTAGGAGATAATTATTTTTTAGAAGCAACTAAATAGGAAAATTTTTTTTTTTTTAAATATTGTTAATAATGATATTTTCTATGTACCTAAGCTTAAAAATAATTTGCTATATTTTTCTCAACTTACAAATGATAATTTCATTTTAACATTACTTAAAGATATTTGGTCAATTATAAATCATTCTAGTTTCTTGATTTTTGAAGGTGTTCAAAAGAATGGTTCATATATATCTTTTCTCCTTCTTCTGCATGTTTTCTTTTATCGCATAATAATAATGAATCTCAATTATGGCATGAAAGATTCAAACATGTTAATTTTATAAGTTTACATGATATGTATCTACATAATCTTTTTGTTGAACTTCCTTCTATCCCCTCTCATCATGAAACTTATGAGGGTTGCTTATGTGGTAAGCAACATACTAAGCCCTTTCACAAGAATCATGATGTGAATTTTTCACATCCTTTAAATTAATTCATACTGATGTTGTAGGTCCTTTGGAAGTTAGTTATCTTAATGGTTCATTATATATTATTACATTTATTGATAATATACTAGAATGATCTAATTTTATTTCATTAAAAAGAAATCTGATGTTTTTTTAGGTTTAAAGAATTCAATGCTTATGTTGAATTTGCATCTAATTTTTTTATTAAGAGATTAAGAACTAATAATGGTGGTGAATATATTAGTAAAGATTTTGATTATATTTGCATTAGTTGTGGTATTAAAAAGGAATTAAAAACTCCTTATTCCCCTTAGAAAAATGGTATTCCTGAGAGGAAAAACCACACCATCATAGAAATGGCTATAACATGTTACAATCTACAAATATTCTTAAAATTTTATGGGTCAAATCCATGAATACTTTTATGCATATTCTGAATAAAATTCATGCTTAATATTTTCATTTTTCTACATTAAAAATATATGTATGCATTTATCATTTTATTTGTTTTGATAAAACTATTTTGTTGTTACTATAGAGATACTAACTATATTGATAGTGTCTCATAAACATTGTATTTGTTAGTAAAATAATTTAGTATTGATTCTTAAAAATAACATATTACAATCATATTGTAAGCGATATAATTATCTAATTCAAATAAAATACATTGATATTATGATTATTTTCAATTCAGTTAGCATTAAAATATATTATATGCATAAAATCATGCTTAATTTGATAAAATGATCATGTTTTAGTTGTTGCATTTTATAAGATCATGCTCAGTGAGTTTGTATATTTTGTGTTTCAATTACTTAGATACTATCATTTGATTGTTTATGATAACATACTTATATGCTTTGTTTGATAATACGATATGTTAAGAAATGCAAACTGTAATTGGAGTTTGTAATATTAGCTCTTCATCATTTACTTTACTAATAATTTTATTCATACATTTCTAAACTTGTTTGCTTTAGTTTCATATCTATTTGATTAGATGATGGAATTTCATGCTAAAATTATCCATATTTGATGTATGAGAGGTTATAACTCAATATTTATTGAAGCATATTAAACTTGAAAAGGTTTTTATAAAACGCAAATGATAAAATGAGTTATTGCCAATAGGATATCTAATGTTTGGTTAAACTTAGTATCATATTATTAGTAAATTATTGTATGTGCATCACATGATAGTTGGGAATGCTCATCTTGTCAATATTGAAGATGTTCATTATTGAATTTCACATAATAATTTATATTTTTCATTAACTTTGTGATCAAGGTAGTGAACCTGTTTGCTTAAAAAAATGACATGATTATTTTAAAATATGTTTTACCATTAAAAAAGCATATGTCATATTTTTATGTATGTAGTTATTATGATGATAACCATATTATGCTATCATGAATCTTTTTTTGGATGTGTTTAAGTTTTTTGTAGGTGCACAACTCTAAAAGAACTAAAAATATTTCAATTCATGTGTATTTTATCTGAGAGAAAGTCTTCAATGGTGATATTGATATGTAGTTTTGTTCTATAGATGAACAAGTAGTAGATATCTTCATAAAACCACTTGATGATACCAAGTTTTGTTAGTTTTGTGCAATATTAGGCCTCTTAGAGTTTCTATTGAGGGGGAGTGTGCATGAAAATACCACTTCCTAATGGCCATGTGTTTCTTCTTCTTATTTATACTTCTTCTCATTGTAAGGCATTTTAAACTTCCTATGGAAGTTATGTGATTTGAGTAAAATTTGTGTGGAAATTTTAATTTTGTATCTTAATACATTAAAATAATACTTTGTAATGGAGGTCCTTATCTTATAAAAGGGTCCAACTATGTTTAGATGATTATTCATGAGAAATTGTGAGATGTAGTCTCACGATCATGCTAGCCTAAACTTATTTTTGAGCAGTTTATGGATTATAATTTTTTTTTAATTTTAAAGATGGTGTTTAGTATGATGAAAGATTTTAAATCCTTTGATTATGTACATAGTATAATTCCTTTCTAAGGTGACTATGACATTTATCCCCACTTAACATTAAAAGGGAGTGTTAGAACATTTAATGTCTAAGTGATGAAATTATAAGACCCTTAGTATATTTTAATTAATTAAATAATAATGATTTATTATTTATTAACACGGGTTTAAAATCTCATGGAAATAAATAATAAAACATAAATTATTTATTACTTATCAGTAAAATAAATCATATTGGTTTATTATTATCGATAATTTAAAAT
Source organism: Torreya grandis (assembly GCA_037957365.1). Taxonomy (NCBI): domain Eukaryota; kingdom Viridiplantae; phylum Streptophyta; class Pinopsida; order Cupressales; family Taxaceae; genus Torreya; species Torreya grandis. The sequence continues at coordinate 1,033,876 of JARHVA010005405.1, forward strand.
GTTTTCAAGATGGTTGGACCTGTTATTTACAACGGTCACATACCTTCATATTTTATGATAAATAAGGTTTTACCCCTAATGTATGTGAAAAATATTTTTATTATCACAAATTATGCATGAACAAAGGTTTTTGTGAAGGCTATTGAAGAAGTGAGGAAGAGTTTTTGTATTGGCGTGCAGAGTTTCTCAATAATTGAATAAAAAACATTGGTGGGTTTTTTCCCTTTTTAAATTATTTTCATGATAATTTTTGTGTTGTGTATAATTCACCTGTGTGCTTTGATTTATAAATTTACTATAGATCTAATGTGCTCATATGTTTATATGAAATTTATCAAGTTAAACTAAAACATTTCTTTAATAGGCACTGTGTGATTTTTATGAAGAGTGGAAACTCACCTTGCATATATATATATATATATATATATATATATATATATATATATATATATATATATATATATATATATATATATATATATACCACTAAGAAAACTAATACTAGAATAGTTTAGTATTTTATGTTTGTGTGTATTCTTAAATAATTTCACTACGCAGTGTTATACATGGGTATGGATTGACTTCAATATTTTTATAGTTATTTAATAAGCATGGTTTTATAATAAATCTGATGTATTCTGTGCATGTGTCGATGGATAATGAGAAAAGATATAAAACATGTTATTATATATATACTTTGTTATTAATATTTTTATTTTATGGAAATGATTTGTTCTTTTTATTAATAGTTACTATATTTGTGGGTCATATATATAGTTAATGATGAGTTGATTGTAACATAGTTCCCTTATACCTTTTGAGAATTATTGGTAGTGAATGATATATTGATTTTTTGGTAGCCTAGTAGAATATGTATTATGGGTGTAATAATATGTAGGAGGGTATGTGCATAGATAGTAAATGAATATAAATACATTAAGATGTAGGTTTATTGCATAATTTTTACTAGTATATTATCATGGCTTAAGTTATTTAATTATCTATGTACTTGATAAAACTTTTGTGTATCATATAAGAGCAATTTGGATATTATTGAATACTTGTATATGAACCTTGAAACACAAAATTGTGTGGTTTTATGAAATTATGTATGAAGTTATACATGCTTTGATCATATCAAGATACAAATATATTTAATTAAGAATAAATAAATTTGAACGGGTTTTATATTGAAAATACCTTAAACATCATCCATATATGTATATTTTGTGAACATAAAAGTCCTAAGGATTGTTGGAACATATGAGGTTCTTAATTAGGACATATAAGTGATCATTGATATAGTATTTACATATCATTAGAGTAATTACATATGGTGCATGTTATGATGAATAAGTACTCATATATAGGAATTATACCTATAGTTAAATAGATGGTTAAAATAATTCATTCAGTTTATTACAGACCAGAGACTATAACCTTATGGAATAGTCTCTTAGAAATAGAATGAGTTGGTGGAATGACATATCATAATGGTTTTATGAGTTCTCTATTTCTCTAAAAATTATTGATTGAATGTTAGTTATATGTATTTAGTATAACATATAATGGTGCATCATGATGCATGCTTATAAGTTATATTTTTTTGAATGCTAGTATGCAATTTAAATCTAGGGTATACCTAGGGGTATAATCTTGTACTTAATTGTTATTATTTGTGTGGATCATTTTATTCTTAAAATCATAAATTTGGTTATGTTTATTTATGTAGTTATGAACTATGATAGTGTGAAATATCATAAAATACTATAGTATAAATATATGTTGTACCTGGATGGTACATACTTTAATTGTCTAGACTCACACCTACATTTAATTATTTAATGTATGCATGTTAGTTATTACTATGAATACCATGTTTTGTGATAATTGGTGGGACTTCAGGATATAATATTATGTGTTCTATGGGAACTATGAATTTCTTGATTTTATCTAATTTCTTGAATATAAACTTGTGTTTTCATGTAGTTATGATTACTTTATTATTATTGATTGTAGAAAATTTATTAGTTATGTCTTAGAAGACTAGACTATGATAATATAGTTTATCATAAGGTATAGTATGTTTGGAAATAAATTATGGTAATTACAATCTACAATTAAATATGTATTTTACTTAGATGGTATAAACTATAGTCATTTGGGATAGAAAATAATGTTAGATTCATTCATACATTTGACACAATAAATATATGTTTTAGTTACTCTTATGTAAAACATGTTTTATGATGTGTTTTTGAGTATAATGTAAATTATATGAATCTTGTGGTTAAACTATGTTTGACCAATTTGCAATATTGATACTCAGTAAGGAGCGAGATGGACTAAATAGCTTATTAGTGTCATAATTTTAGATGAAAGCTGTATGATCAAGTGGTGTGTATGAATTTGATTGATCTATAGATGATTATTATTTATTATTTTGGACCAAAGTATGCTTAGTGATAAATTATAATTTCATGAATATGATTTACATGTTTGTGTTATATATTTTAATAGAATGGTTTTATATGATACACTACATGTTTAGTTTTAAAAATCATACAACACATGGTTACTTTTTTGTCTCTTTGGATTCCCATATTATCACTATCTAATCATCTATGAATAGAAGATCATTTTTAATGAGATTAGTGTAGGGAATCATTGGTATATGATTGGTGTGAAAAATCACTTGGATGATACTCTCCCTCCCCACATAAGTACTACTTATCAAGATGACACTTGAGATTACCACATATACTTGAGTTCAAGAACTATGCTCTAGGGAACCATGTATCTTAATTATGTAAATTGTATTATATTATATTTGTTTTTGATAAAAATTATCATGAAGAGTTTTAATTAACTATTTACTAAGGATTTACAATAGAGAATCTGTATTAAACCAATAATGGTTGGTTATGTGTACTTACTCTCTATATTTGTATCATGATGTTTTTTCTTATACTGATAATGATCTGAGAGGTATGACTTGGTACACATATTTTATAGTTATATCTATTTATTTATGTTATATGATAACTAATTAGATTATTCATGGTGACATCTATTTATAGTATATGGGTTAATTAAAAAAAATCTTGTATTTCTAGTTGACCCCAGTGGGGTTGTTATAGTGAGATAGATTATTTTTCCTATGGAAAGCAAGATTATTATAAAGTTGATGTTGTTTTGAACTTGGTATTTTATTTCTTGATGATTTAGCCTATTATTTATTATAGGTTAGAAAAAAATAAAAATAAAAAAAATAATAATGAAAATAAAACCAAATGATATTGCATCAGGTTGTTTGAATAAAATCATTGATGTGGATACACATCGATGATAAAAAATATAGGTGTTTGAAACTATTATGTTCTTGGTGAATAAATTATGTTCTTGGTGATTGCATTTTTAATGCATTTCATTATTATTGTATTTATATTACACATCAATAATGTAAAAATTGAGATTATTGATTATTTAATGGATTCTTTGAATAGCCGTTATGTAGAATTAAGATACTCATATGAAAACCAATTACATCCATATATATTATATGATTTGCATCAAATACATGATAGAATCACATACTTTTGTCGAATGAGAGCTTCTACAAATGAACTTACAAATGAAGCTCAGAATGGTCATTGGTGTGAGATATTTTATATTCAGTGGTTATGAAAATGGTTGAACATACCTATGTCTATTTGGTATCTGACTAAAACAAAAAGTATCTATATTTTAATAAAGAAAGTTTTATTCCATTGTATCTTATTTCATGACATAAACCTAATCCATGGATATTTTGAGCCATTATTTTGTAAGAAAATATGCATCCACAACTCCATTTCTAGTACAAAGTTATCAAATATTTCCAAAAATCATTCTTTGTATTGGAATGCTATTTTTCATGAACTAGAATAATATTTCATATAAAAATAATCACTTTAGGCTTGAATTATGGTGAAATCTTATTTGATGCTACTAGTTTGTAATCCAAAAATGAGTTCAATGGTCAGACTCTTCATCAATATATGTCCCAATTTTTTTACAATGAAATTATTGTGGAGAATAGCAATGAAAGGACTTCTTTAGGGCTTTGTGAATAATAACTAAAAAAAATACGAGCTTGTAACATTTTTTGATTGGATAATGTACATTTCTAAATTTGAAATGGCATATCAAGAAATAAAACTTTAAGGTAATAACTTTTGCTATTCATGGATTTCAAACATTCTACAAATCAACATTTGACTATACTCAGCAAGAAATAAGAACATGTAAAAATTATTTTTCTATTTTTCTAGTCCATATAAAATATACACCATTATCTACTTTGAGACAAATATATTTCATGTTCATTAAGAACCATTGAAAACAATTGATAGAGATTAGATTGCATATGAAATGTTAATGGATGTTTTGAGAGGGATACCATGTGCCAATACTTTCAAAGGTCTTGTTCAAAAAGAGCAAGGTTTTTTATAACTACAAAATAATATACAACGGGACCTTTTATTAGAGAAATATATGAGCCTACAAAAATCCATCTTATTTAATTATGTTCTTTAAAAAAAACATACGTGAGCAAAGAAATAAAAACTATGTAACAAAAACATATAATGGAAATAATGTAAAAAATAATACTGCACATAGATGAAGAAAATCATTATGGTTAGTGAGATTAATGATATGCTGTCATAAAAATCAATAGTTGACATGTACACAACATGATCATAAAAGTATCAAAATAATAAGAAACTATCTGAAATCAATCAAAGACATGCCCATTCATGCTTACGTAGTTTGTGAATAACTACATTTTAAAAAGGATATCATTCTAGTTGACATTGACATTGGAAAATCATTTAATTGTAATTTTGCAAATACACATTAAAAAAACTTGCATTTGGTAAAAAAATATGTAAATAATGCAAAATATCTCTTGAAAATGGAAAAGTACTGATATTTTTTATTCCTTTCAACATTAGAATAAATGAAAAAAGTGTTATTGTATAGAAAATAACATTTTTAGAAAGAATATTAGTTGATTTAATAATGTCATTTGCATAAATATGAGCATTTGGATATAAAATTTCATAATATGGCCTCACAAGAACAATTATCAATGTTCCAATTGACTTTGGTTAGAGCCAAAAAACATTGCATAGAGAAATTTATGACATAGAAACGATTATAATCAAGATAAAATGGAAGTTAGAATATAAAAATTCATTTTAAATAGGAAATGTAATCCATGCATATGTCATGAAAATATTATTGCAATTTTTTCAAGTACCATTATGTATACAAGAAAACATTACTATTGATGGAGCTTGAAAAACTTTCTTTGAGGAAAAATTAAAACTACTGCTGACATTGTGCCTATTGAGGATGATGCATATGACACATATGAAAATGAATTTGAACCTATGATTGAGTATTTGGTGCATATTTTTATTAAAGTACAATCAATACATGATACAAAAGATCAGATCATTGAAATGACCCATTGGAAGGATTCAAACCATTAGGTATATTTGAAGATAAATTCTTGAAGGATATGAGCTTTCCAACTTTATTATATGGTTTTAGTCATCCTTAAGATATGATAGATAAAATGTCAGACCAAAAATTAGTAAAGTGAGATCTTTTGTAAAAAAATGACATTTCAACTCACATAATTGACATCTTTTTCAAAGATATTAAAATAGTTATACATTGACTATCATCTTGTGCTTAGATATGCATACACAAAGGCAAATTAAAAGACATAAAGATCTATGCCAAAGATGTTTGAAATAAAGCTAGTATAGAAAAAATCCTAAAATCAGCAATAGATTATAGATCTTTCAAAAGCATTCAAATATCACTTGACTATTTTGAAAACTCAAGAAATAATATTTTTTCAATGATTAGGCGATCCTACCAACATTTTTTTCTACTATAATATATGTTGAACATTGATGGTAGCCTTTGTGCCATGTATTGTAAAAATTGAATCATACAACAAATAATAAACAATTGAAGAAGACAAAATTGATATAATGGTAAGAAATAACTCTATTCTCTTTAATCACTAATTTAACTATAGATTCAATGCATTCAAAAAATGTTTTTATAAAATGAACAATTGTTTGGAAAGGTTTTGGATAAATTTTTTGACTGAAATTCAAAATAGGGGGAATTAGCATTTTCATTATATAATCTAGGTATAATATGCAATTGTATATGGATATTTATCCAATAATAAAATTTAATATTTTATAGATAGATACATATATTTTGATTTAACATTACTTGATAGTGATTTGGATAGAATACAAACACATCATCAAAGCACACATAAAAAACATATAAATTTTCATTATAGAATCAATTTTTTATTTCTTTCAATGCAAAAAATTAGAATATTAGAACCATTGGACAAAACCAATGATCTATATAAAGAGAATGCCACAAGAATTTTTTCTCAACTTGAGAAAAAAAGTATAGTAAAGACACAACATTCCAGATGGTTTGGAAATAAGCAAACTTGTGTGAAATAGAATACATACTTTCATTGCAATATTGTATTTCAAAACCAATCATAATGCTAAAAATACATCCATTGGATACTTGGGTAAATGAATTTTTAAAATATCTTCCAACATTATGGTATGCTAACATAGAGACATAATTCATTCTTGATGCATATGCTGGTGTAACATATTATTGCTCTTATATGATAAATTCTAATTGTACATTAATGAATTTGTTTCTTAAAGTGCATGTTGAAAACTACTTATATCAATGACAAAAAACTTCAATCCATAATAAAATTGGAAAATATGATTCTAAAACATCAATAAATGTCTAGTCACTAAGCTATTCACATTATATTATCATTGGATATATATCATAGTTCAAGGAAAATAATTTTCATAGTCATGTCGTTAGAGGCAAAAATAACTTACATTTTAAAAAGTCCAAAACTATTAGCATAAGAGCTAGACACTTTGTTGGAAATAATATGTGCTTATCCTATAGGAAAATATGTTTTAAGGCCAACACATTTAGAACATATATGCCTGGATGAATTTTTTACATATTACCTTGGTAAATGTGCAAATAATTTAAAAAAAAATCATATGTTATTTGACATCTCAGATACAATATCCACATAGATTGTGAAAAATATTATCAATAAAAGATGATGTTCTTTATACCTTATTATGAAAATTAAAAGACAAAAAAATAAATAAATAAATAAAATAAAAAATCAACCCATGGAGTAATACATACCTTGCTCATAAGAGACAAGTAACAAGAATTGAAACCATGTTTATTACAAAGTCCATAATAAAGTGGGGAAATATTGAAACTGTGGCAAAGAATATAGATATTACTTGTGGATCTCTATTTTTTATCACTGATGATGGAAAAATAATCAAATTGATAATAATATTGATGCATATGACATAGGTTATGATTTGCATTGCATAAGAAATCAAAAATTAATAAATGATCAACATTCAAAAATGTTTCAAATAACCAAATTCCCTCTTTTAATAAGAAGAGAAGAATAATTAAACTTTTGAAAGAAGTAGAATAAATAACAAGAATATATTTTCAAATACATTTAAATTATAAAAATGCTACAGCTAGATAATCCAATCTATTTGTTATTAATAGGAGGAGTAGGCACATGAAAAATATTTACTACGAAACTAATATTTGAAACTTTGGTGTGCATCTACAACAATGAACTTGAAAGTGATCCTTTGAAAATAAAAGGTCTGATTAGTGTATACACTATAAAACCAACATACAATGAAAATGGTCTAATTTCACATTCTATTTTTTAACTTCCATATACATCTACATAGATCATGCCATTGGATTGAAACACTTTAGATACATTGTTAAAACCTTCAATACTTACGTATGTTACTTATTTATGAAATATATTTAATAGGATGCCAAATGATTTTTAATATTAAAAAAGATTTAAAAAAATAATGTATACACCCAAAAATCCATTTACAAATGTTAACACTATATTCGTTGGTGATTTTTACCGAATAAAGCATATTCAAGATAAGTGGATGAATTAAATTTTTAGGGTTTTAATACGTAAATCCTATGTTTATATTAAAGGTCTAAGATGTCTAAATTAGTTAAATAATATGAAATAATTAAGTAATTATTTGATATGTATTTTGACCTTCTTTGAATTTTTAACAATAGTAATAAATATGCTTAAATAGAGACTTATCTTAGAATTGATTGTCACAGATGATCTAGGTTCTGAAAACTAGGTTCTCGATAGTTTTGAATGTCATCAATGGGGTCCTGGGATCTGTTTTCTCACTAAATAGTAACACCCCACTTGGATAATAAAACCATACTATTATAGCATCCTCAAAGTGGTGATAGTATCCCACTTACAAGACTATTCCTATTTTATGAGAACACCTATGCTTATATTTTTGGGTCTTATTCTTACATGCATGAAATTTAGAAATTTATGTTGTGCCTAGAAAACTTGATTTATTTTTCAAACCCTAATCATCCTTATATGTATGTAATTAAAATAAATGTGTGTTCATTAGTAATATATGATAAACATCCTCAACACCTGACTTTGAAGATATTTACATATATACCAATATGTTGAGGAGGGATTAAGCTCGATGTAGTTCCCCCACTTAGTTCTTAGTGCAATTGCAAGTGAATACTAGAATGAGAGTGGAATTGTATGACTTTAATGTTATTAAGCTTTGAAATCTTAGAAATCTAGGCTTAGGGATATCATATATGGTAGTATGCATAAGTAGGGTAGAATAGGGATCAAATACCTTAATTTTTTTGAACTTATCTTCTATTTGAATAATTATTTACATATATTTTTCATCTAGTGAATAGAAGTCAAATATACTTATATTTTTAGAGATCTATAGATTATACGGATAATAAAATGTACTTATCCTAACCTCAATGGGGCACATATTTAAAAAAGTATCAATTCATGAGAGTCAAGGCAAATGACAATAGCACCCACTTGGGGGCACTAACACCATGTGGATGTAGTGTCTCAAATGTGGCACTAATTTCCACCTTATAAACTACTAGAGAAACTAGGTTGGGGGATGGGAAAGCTATCTTGGGACCATGTTTGAGTTGATTGTAGGTGTTTTTGGTTTGCACAATAACTATAAAATTGTGGAAAAGGATATATAATAGGTCTAGGGCTAAGCTAGGAATAAGCTAACTCAAGCAACACTCTTAGCATCCAAATACCACTTTTAGGTGATTACATTTGCCCCCTATTTATGATAGAAATTCAATAAATAAAAATGAATAGTATATATTAAAAAAAAGTGTACTTGGACTTACATTGGAAATGAAGCTTGTATATCTGAGTTTGAGTATACGAGTCTCTATTTGTGTATGTGAAACATGATCCAAAGCAATGACCTACAATGAAACATGAAAAAACCAATCATTACTTAAGAGATGTTCAAAATCAAAAGACTATGGTGAAATAAAGTAATTGCGTAAATATGAGTAAAGAGAAAGGAAAGGAATGAATACAACTCATTGGGTATGCAAACCAATACATAAACCTAGTGATAATTTGTGTGTGATAATGTACATAGTGATCATATCATTAATCATTAAATAACTTGGACTGAGTTAATAGCTTGCTCAATCCTCATATGGGTGGCTCAAGAATTCAATCTAATTTTGACTCCATCATTTCCCAACACTGATTAGTGGATCTTGATTTGTGAATAACTTGGATAATACTACAAGCTTGGCTAACCCTCTCATATGGGTGGATCAAGAACTCAAGGAGGCCATGAATCCATCATTGTCCACCTGTGTGAATTAGATGCATCTATAACTAAATTGTAAAAAGTACTAAAAGTATCTAACTAAGTATATCTAACTATGTATGTCATCTCTGTAACTACTTGGGTACATTATGTGGCTTTGAGCCACTTTAGAATACCAACCACTACATATGGAGTAAGGCATGAATTTGATGATAACCTAAAATGTGATAGAAAGTGTATAAAATGATAGAGTTTACCATTCCAGCTAATCAACCTATGTGTAGCTAAGTATATAGAAACTATGTACTACACATACCCCCAATTTGATATCTGAGTATACTATTTCTAAGCTAAGTATACACTATTGTATCTATATAACTAAAATAAATGTGGGAGTGATCATGCCACACATTATAACTTGAATATAAGCAAATAATATGATTTGAGATGAAATGAGTCCATCTAAGCAAAATCTTAACATAACTATCAAACATGTGACTATATATGTGTAAATTTATACTATAGGTGGTGTATTAGTCTACATAATATCAACTATCTTGAAGTTGTAGCTACTAGACAATAACACCATGTAGTAGACATTAGTACCTTGTGGCACTAGTGTCCCAATATAGGTGTTAATGTCTATCTAGTCTAAAATTTGGGTGACTAAACTACTTTTTGACTCTCTATTTTTTCTTGTGTCTACCTTGTGTCTAATTTTTGAAATTGGGTTTATGTGTTAAAATTTATCTGTGAATAGTAATGTAGGAGCCTAACCTCTATGACAAACCCTTATGAATACCCCTTCTTTTAAGGGTATTTTTTAAACCTATGTAATAACTATCCTTAAAATAATTACCTTTGTGAAATGTGTTAGTCAGAGCATATATATGATATTCATATACAATGTAAGAACATAATATCTAAGTGTAAAAGTATCTGAGCATAAGTAGGTAATGTAAGATGTATATTATAATCTAACATTTCACAAAGGTGTCAAGATATATGTAATCAATGTGTAATAAAAAATATGAGTAACTACCAATGGGGATGGAGCATGATGTCCACCATGACACCCAAGTAGGAAGGGTGGATGCATGAGGTCCCTCATGGCATAAAAAACAAGTGTGTGTGTGTGTGTGTGTGTGTGTGTGTGTGTGTGTGTGTGTGTGTGTGTGTGTGTGTGTGTGTGTGTGTGTGTGTGTGTGTGTGTGTGTGTGTGTGTGTCTGTGTGTAATAAGAAAATACAAGTTTCATGGTGAAGAAGCCTAAAAAAAATATACATACAAACACATAAGGCATGAAAATTAGGTCAACAGGGAAAAATATAAGGGACATGGGCACATGTTACTAAATTTGAGAATAAAGACATATAATGACATGTTCAAATTTCCACATATGCAAGCAACAAGTAATTTGGATTAGATCCACATAGAAGTACATGTTCAAATGTGTGCATATAGAATCAAAAAAGCACACACAAGGGATATGGGCACATGTCTAAGACATAAAAATATAGAAGTGTCATAGAGCCAAAAAATAATGGCATATTCAAATGCCCTCAAAGATGGAATAAGCATAAGAAACACAATTAAGTTTAATCTAGGAAAACTATAAATGAAAACATGTATAACTTTGTAGTACAAATATATGTAAATGATAACATCTACATATGCTGAGTCTAACTAGTGATATTTAGAAAAAAATTGAGAAATGAGTAGGAATGATCAATATAAAGATATATAAATGTGTAAAATGGAATGCATAGTATGTAAAGATAGAACCTGGTAGTAGAAGCTATGTATGAGATGCCCCTGATTGGGTGGATGTATCAAATGAATAAAATTAGATTGGTATATATACCTCTAGTGGGTATATGATAGAAAGTATAGATTAGTGTAGTGGACTAGAGTCCTATATGTAATCTACAAGCACTCGACAAAAATAAGTGAAGCATCTTTGTATGATAAAATAGACTATACAAAGATAGTTAACAATATGTAATATCTAGAAAGTAGTAGAAATGTAAACATAACAATGCATAAAATCTATAAATTTATTGTATTCAAAATATTTGAATGTTTTTTTTATTTTGACATGTTATATTGTTTTTGTATTTTCTTTATATAAGCTATGAAAATAAACTATGTACAAAGAGCAAGAGAGAGAATGAAGAATCTAAAAGGGTAGGAACCATACTAAACAATGAGTCTCATCATAGACTTACTATCACCATGAATTCTATTAAATAGGAAACTATGATCATGCATGTGGTGTGAAAGGGAAACTAGAATCCCATGATCTACTATGTTGTATGAACTATGTCTGAATCTACATGTCTAGTGTTGCTATGATGTTGAGGTATTGACTATGATTCCTTATCAACTATAGGGGTCTTAAGACCCATTTGGTTTAAGAATAATTTGTAGGTGATGTAGGTTCCTTATGTAGATATCCCTTAAAACCCAATAAAACTGATCTCAACATGCACTGAGTAGAGGAAGATCCTTTATAATTGTGATGTATCTCTAATGCATGAGGATCTCTAGTAATGATCTCTACGGGAAAGTATGTGTAGATACCATAGGAGTAAACCTATCTTGCACTAATGAGTCTATTGAACACTATGATGTACTCATATGAGTTGTACTCTCTAATATAGCTAATAGTCATCTAATATCTGGTAATGGTGATTAAATTATAACTATTGTCTATGCTAGAACTATAGCTATAAGTTATACTGGAACTATAGTTGGTGTCTATGCTAGAACTATAAATGGAATGGGTAGAGGATACTCATATGGGACACCCTCAATATTAACCACCTAATTATCATGTTTATACTTTAGGTATTAGTGTACTATAAATGGGATGGCTTGAATCTATTGTAACTATGGTCTGATCAATAATATATCAAATACACTTGTACTAGGTACTACTAGGAACCTTATGGCTATGTGTGATAGTCAAACCTATAATGAAAGTAAAATATCCCCATTATTACTATAAACATGTCCACTAAAACCAATAATGACTATATATGTGTGGAATATATCTTACTTTTTTTGGCCTAAGTGTTGTAAGAGTTTCATAGTGCACATGTTTATGCTTGACCCATTTTTAACCATAATAATTTGAATAGGATGGTGGTATATGTATGCTCATATGAAGAGTGCATGTAAATATATGTCATCATCCATATTATTCTACTCTAAAAATGTGATAAGTGGTATAGGTGAAACTATAGTGTGATATATTTCAATAATTTTATGTAACGGATGTGTCTCTTCTATAACTGTGTGATAAGAATCTTGTGGTTGATATACCTGGTATGTATATTAAACACCTAATGTGCCCCCTACCTCATTTTATATATGATTTGGGAAAGGATTTTAAAATATATTTAGTGCCTTATCCTCTATTTTATTATTATTTTAGTGCCTCTATAGGTGTGCCCACATCAATAATGTTAGCCTCAATAAGATCTTGTATCTTGTGCTTTAGTTTAATACATTTATTTTTTTGTGTATCCTAGTTCCCTGTGATACTTGTAGAATATATTTGAATCATAACTCTTTATAAGATACCATTTTTAATCAAACTATTTAATGGGAGGGAGAGATATGACATTACATTCCAATAGTTTTTGTAGAACCCATGCTGGTGACTCTAAAAGATTAGTGAATACTCTATATTGAAGAACAAATAGAACCATTATAGGAGATGGCTTGGAATCTATGTTGACTATGGTCATTTTATCACTTTTGTTCATTTTTGCCCTTACCTTGTATGGAGGTTTGATTGAACTATTAATAGCTTATTCTATTCCATTTGTATACTTGAGTGTGCTCAATGGTAAGAGATTAACCTTTTTTTCCTTGATTGTGTGGCATAAATTGATAAATGTAAGAAAATTATTAAATAAGATAGCTTCATGTAGTGTTAGTAATAGTATTTATTTAAATAAATTATTAAACTCTCTATCTACCATGGGGCTAGTCAATTTGGATAATATTGTCTTGTATCATAAGACATAATCTGTGATAGGCTCATTCAACTTTGGATTTAATTGTGCCACGTGTGCATATGATATCTTATCACTAATGTTGGTAGAGAAGTGTGCTAGGAAAATTTTGGCTAAAGGATTGAATGTCATGAGAAATTTATTTTGTAAATCGTAGAACCAATGTAGGGCATAATCTTTGAGACTACATAGATATAACTTTGTAATAATCCAATTATTGGACACATAGTCCAAGCATGTTGTGTGAAAGGATCTGAGGTGATTCTCTGGGTCACCCTTGGCATAATATAATGTGAGCTTGGGTTCCATGAAATTGTATGGCAAAGGAGTTGCTGCTATGTGATCTACCAAATGTGTATGTAAGATAATGTTGTAATATAAGGCATGTGAGGGCTTAGTTTCTCCCTTCTTGAGATGTAATGCCTTAGATTATAGTGTATAATCTCATGCATAAGGGATTATACATATAGAGTGGAAAAAATAGCCAGAAGTGGTTATCTATCATTGATGGTTGAAAAACAATCTTAAGTTTCACTATCTGAGTTGGTTAAGTTGGCCCCACTACAAGTGTAACAACATTATTAATTGGGGAATTTAAAGATTGACCATTATTTATTTTATCCCTAATTTTTAATACAGCTTGTAGGATCGATGCATGATCAAAGGGTTGTTCCCAAATTCTATTCTAAATCCATGTAATACCTCATCTTTGTTCATAATTATGTCATTATTATTAAGTGGAAGGAGAATGTCATGATTCTCAATGTGTACTTCATCTTGCTATTGATTGTATTATTCATATTTAGATGGATTATCATTAAATTCCACATAATAAAGGTGTAAAGGATTTGTATCTAGAGTTTTAATAGGTTCCTTGTCCTTTTTATAGGCTCAAATAGTAAGAATATGAATATATTATATAGGATTACCACCTAGTTTAACACTTCTTAATGGAAGAGAGATGGTTTTTTTAGATGGCATATAGTAAAGAAATTGGAATAGAGATACTAAAATAGAATATACAAATTCTAAAAAATTAATAGAAGTTAATGAAATTAGGGAAAAAAGGATACAAACCCTGAGAGCATCTATGTTTAGGGTTTTTTGGAATATAGGGTTTCTTTTCACCAATTTAAATTAAATGTAAAATAAATTGAAACCCTAATATAAAATTGATCTAATTTATATAGTTGTCTAAATTTTTTTACAAAATTAGAAGTATGAAATCCTAAATTATTACACAAAAAAATTGGGATTAATGAAAAATAGGGTTTGAAGCAATATTTGAAGTCAGGTTTACCAAATGATTTAACCTTTTAGGGTTTTACTATGTAAATCCTATGTTTAGATTAAATGGTTAAGATGTTTAAATTAGTTAAACAATATGCAATAATTAAGTATTGATTTGTTATGGATTTTAACCTTATTTTAATTATAAAAATAGTAATAAATATGCTTAAATAGATACTTATCTAGAAAGTGACTATCATGAATGATCTAGGTTTTGAAAACTAGGTTTTGGATAATTCTGAGTGGTGTCAATAGGGTCCTAAAATCTATTTACTCACTAGATAGTAGCACACTACCTAGATAGTAGCATACTACTAATATAGTTTCCTCAAAGTGGTGTTAGTATCCCCTTTGTAGGACTATTCCTATTTTTTGGGAGCACCTACACTTGTGTTTTTGGGTCATATTTCCACACACATGAAATTTATAACTTTATGTTGTGCCAAGTAAACTTGATTTAGTGTGTAAACCCTAATCCTCCTTACATATATTGCATGAGTAATAAATGTGTATTCATTAGTATGATAGTTTGTATATCCTCGACATCTCGCTATGAAGAGAGTTTCTTAGATATCAATACTCTGAGTAGGGATCAAATTGGATGTAGTTCTACCACCTAATGCTTAAGAAAGTGCAAGTGAATGCTAGAATGGGAATGGACTTGGATTCCTTGAATGTGCTTGATCTTTAAAATATTTTAAAATTTATCTCAGTGTTTTTTTAGATGGTAGTATGTAGAAGTAGGGCATAATAGTAATCAAATACTTTAATTTTTCTCAATTTATCTTTTGTTTGAATAGGCTTTTACACTAGTTTTTCATCTAGTGAATAGAGGTCAAATAAACTTGTATTTATAGATATCTATAACTTGTGTGGATAAGAAAATGTGCTTAAGCTAACCTTATAAGGGTCACACATTTCAAAAAGTATCAATTTAGGAGAGTTAGGGCAAAGGACAATAACATTCAATTGGGGACACTAGCACCATGTGGTTGTAGTGTTCCAAATGTGGTGCTAATGTCCACTAGTAGATTGCTAGAAAATGTATGTTAGGATCTAGGAAAATTATCCTCAGACTATGTTTGAGCTGATTATAGGTGTCTTTGGTCTTTACAATGACTAGAAAAGTGTAGTAAAGGTTTTAGGATAGGTTTAGGGCTAATCTAAGAATATACTAACTCAAGAAACACTCTTAGCATCCAAATACCACTTTTAGGTGATTACATTGGGTTTTTCAGCTTCAACAAATCCATACACTTTTTAGCTTGATAATGTGAAATGCTTTTAGCTTCAACAAGTCATTCAGTAATTTGATATTTAATTTGTTTCCATCCTTAACCACATTAGAACTTATCAATAGACAATATCAAATATTAAATAATTAAATAACCCATGTTATATATCTCATCCTTATGACCCAACATTTCCATACTATTTCACAAGAATGATGATGTTAAGAAACACAATGCCAAAATTCTTGCACTTCTTTATGAATAGACTTATGCATTGAATGTTGTTGGAAAAAGGTGAATTTTTGTGATGAAATCATTACAAATAATCAAAACAATTTCTTTCCTAAACCAATTATTTTCAAACCAAAAATATTGGTGGAAACTATGATATATAAGATGGATTGGTAAATAGTTTTTATAGAATTATCAAGAATTATACACCAGGATAACTAGACATAATTTGCATATGATTAAATATATACATAATTTGGATACAATTCAATGACATTAAACTTAGATCACTTCAATGTCAAAAAAGGTAGAGATTCTATAATGACTATAAAAATTGGACTCCAATAACAAAAATTTACATTAATAAACCAATATCCACCATACGTGAATAATTTCTAATACAAATAACATGTGCCAAAATAATACATATATCACAAGACCTTACAATTGATGCATTGGCATTTGATCCTACTAGTGTCAAGTGCCATGGACTTGTCTATATTGCACTTTCACAAGTAAAAATAATTAAATCATTGTATCTTGTGAATAATTTAGAATCTAAGAACCTTGTCATATGTAATAAATTAAATGCTGAGATACAAAGACTGAAAACTTTTACATAGTAGTTGTCCCTTTTTGTAAATGTCCCTAAAACATATAATAGTATCACATTTTTTCCATTGAATACATATATTTTATGATTGCATATAGAATGAATAACACATGACTATGAACTTATGAACTCAAATATTCTATATTTTCTAAGAAACAAGAACTATGCAAATATAAAATACTTATGTTTTTACACAAAACATCAATAGTCACTTGTCAATGGATGTGCACAGGATAATTTTATGCTTTAAAAAAACATTGTATTGAGAAATAACAAGGTTTTTTCTACACCGAACATGGAGACTATGACACATGATATATCATATTTAGATAGAATGACATAAATAGTTAATTTTTACTTAGTCCCAAATGCCCTAGAAAATGATGCATTGGTATTTATAGAAACAAGAGCTATTGGATTTATACCTAATACCAAGATCATATTTTTTGGTGATTTAAATATTGACATGCATTAGTAAATGATAATTTTTAAACACAATGCATAGGCATGGTTACTCTTTGACATCAAACATGTCAACAACACATGCAAGCTCTTTAATAGATCACTTTTGGACAAATAAAGATATCTAGAATACTCAATTTAGCATTTGTGATGCCTATTGGATAGGCCATCATGAAATTTGTATTCGACTTACTATCTAACAATACAATAACAATCACTTCGCATAGATCCAAAACTTATGCTCTACCTTGTGAAATTTTATTGACATATTACAATTATAATTGGAAAATGGAATTTATAAATGCTAATAATCAATATAAAACTAAAGGAGAGAAGCATCATTGTATATATATAAATAACATGACAAAACATGTCATAATGATAATACTTTATATTTAATCATCACGAGTTATTATTTTTACATGCTCACAACTCTTCTCTATGATTATTTGTTGGTTAACAATGTTACAAATAGAAGATTTTAAATTTTTTATCATAATCCATAGGTAAAACTAAATATGGAAACAGATAAACATAGACAACAATAAAAAAAAGGCCATTTATGTTATGCATTCTTTTTTTGTTTTTTTTCCTCTTGTAATTAAACAATGTTTATGGATCTTTAAAAAAATGCATTCAAGAAAGTGGATATGGATCCAGCCAAATAGATTGAGTAAGAGGTAGAAATATCACAAAAGAAAGTGTAATATTTTATTTCTAGTCGTGATAACTTAGCCTTTTTATCATTGATAAAAAAATTTGTTGCATTTTTTTTATCTTCAACAATCTCAAAATCCAAGATCCTTCTAATGTTATTACAATGCAAATAGAAAACTATATATGGGAGAAGAAGAAAATATTAACAAGAAAATAAAGGTAAAATGATAAAATAGCAAATAGCAAACAAAAATAGAGCAATAAAATATTGACCAGTAAATAGAAATAAAGTAAAAAAGACAACAAAAATGGTATTTTTTTCATTTGCATAGCTTGTTATGGGGCGATATCATCTATAAAAAATAGTCTTTTATTTTTCACATGTAACTTGCTATTTGATTTGATTTTTTACCTCAAACATAAAAAAAATGTCAGTATATGATAATATAAAATATTTTCATTCATAAATTTGAATTCAAAACTATTTTTACATTTCAAATATAGGGTGAAACATACTAGTTTCAATTATTGACCTCTCAACAAAAAATGTGGTAATGTTTTTGAAGGTGATGTATTGGTTGTCTATGGTCCTAGTTTCATGAAGAATCAAAAGTGGCCATCAAACATAGAAATAGTACATGTAGACCTTGCTGAAAGTTTTTGTTCAATTTACAATAACTATCAATATCAATAACAAATTAATTGATAAATTCTTACCACACTTTTTACCTGGAAATAGTCTCCACATCACAGAGTTTGCTAGAAAAATAGAAGTCAATATGAAAGAGGATATGTTGAATATTTTATTATCTTGAAAATAAAATCAATTATGGAAAATATTGTAATTATATGAAACAAATGAAAAATCACTCCATATATCACTGTACATGATCTTGAATAATTAGATAGTGTATATGCAATAGGTTCATTAGTTTCTATCATAGTCAAGTATAAAAAATGATACAATCAATATGAGATCCATCTTACAGATGGTAAAAATGAGAAGACATGGAAATTATAAGTGATAATGCTAAAATATTATACTTCTTGTTCTTCATCTTATGAGATGTTATTTGCTTTGACTTAACATATACATATGTATCTTTTTACCCAAATATTATTAACATTAAATAATTTCTTTTCAACTTGTGATAAATGAAAATTGTAAAAATCTATATCCTCACCTCTAGGAAATATTGTCAACAACAAACATGTCAATAATGTTGTTCAAGAAAATTGTCAAGAACAACATCAAAGGCACTGCCTTGCTTCTTTTAGGATAGTCCACATTTTGGATATATTAAATGACAAGTATAAAAATGTTCATTTAGAATGATTATTAAAAACCAATATTGAGGCCGATATTTATCCTTGCCTAATTGTTTTTACTGAGAAGAAAAAAGATCAAAAATAAATAATATAATTTTAATACTTCTAAAATATGAAAATATCTAATTTTGATTTAAAGGTTAAAGGCCTATTAAAATCAAAACATTTTCATGAATCACCCTTACAATCATTCTAAAATGATTGTAATATCATGATCATGGTTGTCACACCTTCAATAAATAATTGTACATATTGCACAAAGTATCAACATAATCAAATGTATTCATCCCAGAATTCATTGTAGTCCATTATACAGACAAAGAATAGACAAATAGATTTCATCTTGAATTAAGCACTCTTAAATAAAAATATCCTATAACTAATTAAAATATCTTTTGATCAATATAAGCAAGACATATGAACTACTACATTTTTACTATGATGATTTTAACTACATGGAAAATTCACACTTGCTACAAACAACATCATCATATCTATCTATAGGTAATATCCACTTCTTCAGTTTTGAAAATCTTTGTTGAGATTGATTTTGTGAAAATAAAATAAAGTGATGGCATAAATAAAAAATAGTGCAACAAGTTTAGTTCTCAAATTGATTACCTGCTATATGTATGTAGTGTATATTTTTTATGTCTTTTTTTGTTTGTTTTTTGCTACCTGACCATGCTAATAGAAACTGATGCTCTCCTTGATTTTTCATTTCTCTATAGGTTTTCAACCAACTGAGTATATAGAACATCATGCATCTGACATTGTAGACTATAAGATACATGATTAAGATTGTAACCTAAGTAAATATGTTTTTAATTCTAAAAATGACAAGAACACCAAATTTATACATGTTTTATTACATCTAACTTGATCTTTATTTTATAAATTTTATCACAACTTTTCATGGTTTATAAACCTGACAATAGAAATTACTAGTGAAAGCCAGATGATGTCTGAAATAGAACTTGTATTAAATATATCTATTTCTATTAGCTTTTAAAAAAAATTCATGTCCTTTATTTAAAATTGAATTTCATATACGACTGTGCTAATTTTTTGTTATAGTTTATACATGTTTTATTTTTTATTGCTTGATCTTCTTTTTATCATGAAACATGCTATGTAACTTGATCAAAACTAATGTTATGTATCATCTTCTTCTAATTTTTAAATTTTGAAATCACCTCATTCTCAAATAATTTATTGATTTCTTCTTTGAGTGTCTCAACATAATATTCTTATGATATATTATAATGTACATTGCAACATTTTTAAATTTTAATTCTCTTTTAAAACATATCATTAGACCATATTCAAATTGCTTAGGCACTTTTTTTAATTGATTAAGTTCTTATCCTTGAATTTGTTCTAATATAAAGGTTTCAATATTGTGAAAAACATTGGATCCATAATCAAGAAACTATTTATGATTTGACTATGTTTTGGTTCAGTGTTATGGTGATATTAACATTTTGTTGTTGACCTTAAACAAATTCTACATTGAGAAATCTTGTTTTTTACAATTGACTACAACTTTTTGTTCATTTATTACATAATTTTTATTGTGCTTGATTCAAATTTTAATAAAATTTAGATAATATGTATCTGCTACATTGAATTTTGTAGTTACATTTTAAATTTACTTGGAAATAACCAATGGCATATGACTCTAGAAAAAAAAGGACACACATAAGTAGGTTAGAGATTATTATCTAGGATAGAGCACTTAGAAAAATGAAAGAACCCGATATAAAGACTAAGGTTAACTACACTAAAGGAATGACTCTAGAGTTTCATGAATAACAACATGCAAGCATAAAAGAGTTTAATATAAACTAATCTCCTTATCAAAAAATATACTAACAAATAGATCCTTCCACCTGAAAATATTTAATTTATACATTTTTAATATTAAGGACACATATAAAATTGTTTATTATCAATAAAAAAACATTTAACTAACATTATGATGTATAATATAGTAGCAAATACTTAGTAACTCCATTTTGTAGCCAGCTATAAAATAAGAAGATAACAAATATTAAGAAAAAAGAATAATTTTAGAGAAAAGCAACCACTAATCATTTTTAAGTTTCTTAAGAACCTATTTATTGTCACTCACAAAGATGTACTTGTAAATGCCTATAAATAATGTAGAGATAGCCACACAATTCAAAACATCTATGGAATAGCATATAGCTATGAGAAAAAAATAATTAGTTTTATATGAATCTCAATGCACATTATCCCTTCTTCTTACCATAACACAGATGCATATGAGTGATTGCATAAGCAAACTTATAATAAATATAACTATTCCTATTAGCTTTGAAAATTTGTTCTTATGTTTTCTTTGAAAGTAAATGTCATATAGGACTACATTGAATTTTTGTTAAGTTTGTGCATATTTTTGTGTTACTTGATCTTATTTTTACCTTATCATATGCTATGTAACTTGATCAAAAATAATATTCTATATCTTCTACTTTTGTTTATTAAAATTTGCAAACAAATCATGATTAGATAAATTTTTGATTTATTATTCCATTGTATCATTACACTATGCTTATGTTATATTATAATTTAGAGTGCATCATTTTTAAATTTCAATGCTCTTTTACAACATTTCATTAGACCATTTTTAGATTACTTAAGCATTTTTTTAATTGATTAAATTCTTGTTTTTGAATTTGTTCTGGTGTAGAGTTTGAAAATTGTGAAAAACATTGGATCTATAATCATGCAACTATTTATGTTTTGATTATATATTTTTAATGATCTTAACATTTTGTCACTAAGCTTAAGCATATGCTACATTTAGAAAGCTTGGTTTTTGTAATCGACTAGAACTTTGTCATGTAATTATTTCATGGATTTCTTTGCACTTGATTCAAATTTTAATAAATTTTTGGTAATATGCATTTTCCACATTAAGATTTGTGTTTACATTTAAAATAGATCCTTGCACCTAGAAGGGTTTAATTTATCCATTTTCTATATAAAAAACACATATAAAATCATTTAAGATAAAAAAACAAACACTTAATTAACATTATCATGTATCATAAAATAGTAAAAAAATAGTAATTTAATTTTGAACCTAAGTGCAAAACAAAAATAATTAAAATATTAATAATAGAAGAATAATTTTAGAGAAAAATAGACACAAAACATTTTTAACTTTCTTAAAAGATGTATATATTGCAATTGACAGGGATGTAGCTGTAAATGGCTTCAAATAATGTAAAAATATCCAACACATTTCAAAAAAATCTATGGATTAGCATATAGATATTGAACTAATTATTTGCATATGAATCAGAATGCACCTTATTCATTCTTGTCACCATAAGGCACATGAATTTGGTTGATTGCATAAGTTTTTTTATGCAATTAACTTCAACTACATTGATGAATATTTTTAATTCCTATAACTTACATCAATTTTATTATCTTTCAAATATCACTTCACATTCCTCTTTTTGCATAAATATTTGATAGAAGAACATAAGTTGCATTATTTTTAGAAAACAAATCCAAAATGGGTGTTGATAAAAAATATTTGTAGCTATATAATTTTGTGACATATAAAAGCATCAATAAAACACATTCACACAAGCACATCATCTATCATTAACATTTTGATGATAAATTTAAGAATCTGGACAACATAGCTAGCACAACCAAGAAAGTCAATTATGTGTACATAATGATAAATTGTTGGCATAATGTAATAAGAGTCATGTTGACGCAAGTTTTATAAAAAAATAGAACTCATACATGACACAAGTATGAACATTTTTAACGAAGGTGTTAAAGAGTCTAAAATAAACCACAAAAAAAATTAAAACAAATAAATAAAGTTTGTCAAAAATTCAAGCATAAAGCATTTCAAGACTAATATTTAAGTTAAAGTGGGACAAGATATATAGGTTAAGACTTATTGAAACTTGATATGATGCATTAAACAATGAAATATAATTAGAGATTCAAAATAAATAAAACATAATGTAATTGAATATGAATAAATCAAAAGTTATCTAATAGCTAGATTTTTATTGCACTTTTTTAAAGAGAATTATGATAAGCATGGATGAGATTCTCAAATCAACTATTGCTAAAAATGAAACAATGTATTCAAAAATAAATAGCTTTTACACAATTTTAGGCACTAATATACCAAAATTATGAAATGTTTAAGCCATCTGAAGAATTTAATATAAGTATAAATTTACACATCAAGACAAAATAAATCATAACTTGTTTTATTTTTTTTTATTAATGTTGATAGCCAAAATCTTCCTCCCCTTGTGACTGAGAGATTACATGCATATATAACCTTGGGATGGGGAAGGCCTCATCTCTTCAATCTTTGCCTAAATTTTACAAGTATAAAGAATGTTAAATTAATAATTTATGCAAGTATGCATGTTACAATGATAATAGTAAAAAATAGATTATTTAACTAAATATAAATTATGCATATACGATACTAGATAAGAAACCTAAGTCCTAGTTTGATAAGAATAATGAAAATACATAGGAATTAGAATATGAACATCATGTTATTTAGATTAGCTAATAAGGATATTGTACTTGAAACTATGGTCTAGACTAAAATCTCTATGAGGCTGATAGCAGTAATTGCCACTTGCATATGATGTGTTTCTAAAACTTGCTTCCTTCACCTTCAATTATTCACCTAACATATATGCATTATCAAACTCTTTATAAATGGTTGAAAAATTCAAAATTGAGGTTTTCAAAATCTTGAAATCTTCTATCATTAATCTATCTTGCTCTACCACTGAGATTTTAAAAACAGACGCTAAGGATTCAAATTTTATGATCATGTATTTTACAAAACTAACAAACTATATTAATTCATCATTGGTATTTCCACTTCTTGTTTGGAATATTTTTTAGTTAAGTGCAGTAGGTTGCCAAAATTAAATCAATTCATGAACTCCCTTGTCTAGGTGATTATCCTAATTACTCTCATATTGGATAAAATTTAGAATTATTCTATTTCATGACTCAAAAAAAGCCAAAAAATTCTTCATTAATTTATGCCAGTTCAGGGAGGCATCCCTTTTGGCAATCACATAGTTGAGGCCCTAGGAAGTGTCCATGATGGACATCAGGTTTAACTAATCAAAGGCACTTATTTTGGAACACTTGACCAATAAGTTCAACCTTCTATCTTTATCTTTCATTTTTTCCATCTTGTTACTATCTCTACTCTATGGGCCTAAATAAATGCCCTAGATATTTTAATCTTAAATAAGATATCATACAACTTTCTAGCTACACTCTATACCTTAGTTATAACTTCTTGAAGAGCCTATATGGTGTTCATCTATTTCCATATCTTCAAGGCATCTTTAGTGCTTTGATGTATTTCCTTCAATGTTGATCTAGTAGAATCAATAAGAGTATTAAATTCCTAAATGTAATTTACAGGCTCATTGGGGTTGATCTTGGGTCTCTTGGCCAATTAAAACACATTCTCTCTATGTTCATGCTTTATCTCTATCTTGGTCCTTGTATTTATCATTTTCCTCTTCTTCACTCGTTGTATGGTACCACTCTATTTATAAAACCTTGTAGAAACTATCAGGAGCTTAGTCATGACTAGATTTTATCTTTGATCCTATATGTCCTGCATCTCCTTTACCAATTAAGGATTTATGAATTCTCATGTACCTTATTCTTGAGTAATTTTTGAAGATGTAGAAGGTTGAGAGGTCATAGGAAGGGAAGTTTTTAATTTCAAATATATCAATGATGTTGAAACACACATTTGTATGGGTCCTTGGGAAAATTTATGGATCATTGCTTTCCATGAAGAGGCTTCATTTATGAAGAATTTTATCAATCGAGGTGTTATTTTCATAGTCATAGTTACTTCTAGTAAAGCCTATGACTCTAACATGGGAAGCTCAAACTGAATCAAATTTGTTCTAATACCTGGGGATTTATTGAAAAGAGAAATAGTAACCAAATTCTCAAAATGGACCATTTGGGTGCCTTTATTAAAATAATGTTTGAATATATATTAGTAACTTGATAACAAAAATATGTAATAGAGGGAATTATTGGGAAAAAACATGCAATTGAAATTTATCCATTGCATATAAAAGAAACTATAGAAGAAACTAGCTCCAAAATCCTTGGTTTTTATTCTAAGGTAAGTATAGTGAAAGTTTCTCCTTATTCTAATGTGGCTAGACTTAAAGCCTTTGATTTCTCAAGCTCTACCTCCATATCATTTGGTTGGACTTCTCTCATATCTAGGTTTTCTTATTCTAATTTTTAATCAACCAAAGATATAAATTAACTTGGTTCATCCTCTTTTTACATATACTTTTCATCCTCTATCTCATGTTTTTCTTCCTTAATAGCTTCAAGTTAATAACATGGAGACCAAGAGATGACCTTTATTTTAATTTTATACTATGGGAATAGGTAAATAAATCCTTGGGCATCCTTTGGTAGGTCAATTCAGGTGGAATGGATGGTGGATTATATGGTGTAGTAGTTGTAGTAGTAAGTATGATAAGAGGTGAAAAAGTATGTGATGGAGTGGAGGGTATGGAAAGTGTAGGAGTTCAATGAAGATATAAGGGATTTAGGATAATATAGGTGAGTTGGAATTAAATCAAAATAAGATATTAAGAACTTAGGTAGACTTACTTGTGTTATTATGGTAATTAGAGGTAAAGGAGTCATTACAAAGGTGTTTTTACTTTGGTTAGCTAGAGTAACCACTAAATTTTCCATTGTGGTACATGTCCCTAAGAATTATTCATCTAAAATTGTGAAATTAATTTAAGGACAAGTAAGTCTTCTCCAAATTTCCTTCTTTAATTGGGGATTTGAGTCCCCCTAATTTCTAGGCTAATATTCATTTTTTCTATGGCTTGAGATTTTGGAGATGGGGGTTGGTTTGGTTATTGATAGCCTATAGGTATATATGGAGGTCCTTATTGAATCCATCAATTTTATTCTTATTCATTTTTAAGTCATGATTATATTTTATAGATTAAGGTAATATCATTAATATCTTCTTATCCCTCACCTTGATCCATACCTAGGAGTCATCAGATACATTCAATAAAACCTAGTAAATGTCATAGGCTTGATGACCATAATAAATGTGAAGCTTCTTCTTAAATATGGTATTAAACTAACCCTTTTATCCTTTTATTATTGTTTCATTCCCTAAATGGTTCCACCTACAAATTATATGCTATCATGGGCTTAATGGATACTATAAATGTGACCTAGCTAGATATTTATGTTGCCTAATGCTATAGGGTGTTTTGAAATAATAATCTAAGTATTTCTATCCAAAATATTCATTAATACTATTAAAACCCTAATAATCTATTTCTTGTTCTTTAATGTGGTCAGGGATATGATGAAGTAGCAATAAAGAGTTGGCCTTTTTTCCATCTACTCAGATGATAATCACATCAGGGTAAACCCAGTAGTCACCCATCTTTATGAGTGTCCTTGTGATGTTCTCTACTAATTTGGGCATTATTGTGCCCTACATATTCTTGAATTTATGAGTGTATACCTCATTTCTTATTATTTTTATATAGTTTCTATAGCTTTGAATAAACATGAATGAGAAGTCTTATCCAACCTTATTAGATAGATACTCAATAGATGGCTACCATTATTGGTCATAAGGATTTTACATAGTTTCCATGATTGGATCTAGTAAATAATACATCATATAAAAGTTTACAACCTTAGGAATCCTATCAAGGTAGAGAATTTGAGATTTTAATCATGTGTTTATAATCTCCCCTAGGGATACCAATTTATCACCGATTAAAAAATGTCTAGTGGGGGTACCCATTCGACCTAGACATATGCAATGCTTATAATTACATATAATATTTTCAATAATGTCATTTAAATATTAATTCAAGGTATAAAAATAATAATAGAGTTTATGAGAATTACTCCTTTTGGATTCAATCTTTGCCCTTTTTCTACCCACTATTTTAGTTTTCCCTCCATTGTATTTTGCTCAAGCCACACATTGGTTGACACTTGATTATATGTTGTTTCAAGGAGTTGAGTTGCCTAAGATACCATTTATAAACCATCCCTAAGATATAGGTAGAGGTGGTCTAAACTTTCTTCACATAAACAATATAACCCACAGTGGTCCCATTGATGAACTTAAATTTTAGGAGTTCAATGCATGGCATTACCTTTAGCTTGGCCATAGCCTAGTGAAGAGAATGTACCTTGATGGGGAGTAAGTAATCTATGTATTATTTGTCTTTAGGGGAAAGTTTATCCTCTCTAGAATAGGCCTAAACTAACTTGATATATTCCAAAGTGTTGAGCAGTGTAGGAATTTAAAATTCAAAACACTCATTTCAAAATCTATATCCTTATATTATGTTGATCCTTCAAATGAAAATGGGGATGGAACTAAGTTCTTACCTTATTTTTATGTCAATTCCATTGATAAATAATGCTTATTTTGATTTCTTTGAAGCTAAAAACTAGTTCATTCAATTTTATGAATGAAGAAAGCTAGGGCTCATTGCATGTTTAGGAAACTCAAAAATGCAAATTCTCAATGAGTAGGGTAATAAAAATGTGAATGAAATGTTTTCATATTTTGTATATATCATTTGCAAGATTGTGTACTGATCGAATTCATGCACTTTGAATGTTGATTAATAATAATGAATTTTAATGCCCATTTTGATTTGAATATTCCATAAAATTTGGTAGATTCCCCTTATTTTCCAAATAATTGTCTCTCATTAATTACTCATGTCCAAGCATTGCTTTGAGACAATTGTCAACCATTCATTAATTTTATTTTTTACCACGTTGTTACATCTCTATTATTATGCTTTGGATTTTCCTTCACTAGATAATTTCACATGTCATTCTCTCATTAACTACTTCCTTTTATTTTTTTCATTATGTTGACAAGGTCCTATAGTGATGATTTGACATGATTAAACCATGTTGCACGATCTTGAGATGTTTAGAGACTCGAGAAGTCAAAACATTAGGAAGGTGATCAACATACCATTTAACTTCTTGATGATGTAGATTAATGTAAATATGATACATTTTATTTTATGGGGGGCCTCAAAATTTTAGAAGCTCAAGACATTATCCTATGCAGTAAATAACCATTTATCCTTTGCATAGTGTTGAGTTTATGGTATAAAGACATGTGCAATAATACCAAAAGTTATGACACTAGAGAAATTTGACTATTGAAGATTGGGGAAACATAAATCTATTAGGTTTATCAAGTTCATGACTAAAGTCCCAAAATTTGCATGGATATGTTGGGTGGCATGTTTGCAGATCTTGGGAGACTCGCAAGAGTTTTAAATACTTAATATTTTATAAACATCCAAAATTACAAATAATATGAGTGACATGTGTCATAAATGTGTGAGATATTTGTTATGGACTCGATTTAGAGGAAAACCATGGTCTCTAGCTATTCCTTATGGAATCAACATGCACATACTAGCACAAGAAAAATTAGACTAGTTAATCTACAGATCATATTTTAGTAAAAAAAGTGATATACAATGCAAGATTCCACATGACTTAAGTTACTAGTTTAAGCTTATATAGTTACAATTTTTACTTGGGTAATGTAGTATTCTATAGAGATAAAACTTATTATAATTTTATGATATTTTATTCATGGATATTTAGGCTTTTAGTTTTTTAGGTATGGGTTTTTATTATAATCTATTCTTGTTTCCAAAATTATGAAAATGCAGTGTGAATGTTAGGACTCAATAAGTCAATCATGTTATTAAACTACATCAAAATAAATTTTCAAATTGTATTTCACAAAATGATATCTATATATGTTCATTAAATATTCTCAAACAAGCCAAATCTAGATTTCTCATAATATTTTTGGAAAAATAAACCACTCACAAGAATTAGATAATCAAGGAATAAAACTAAAAACATAACAATAGAGATACTATAAACTAATGTTCATGGATTTCATATGTTGAAAGAAGAAAAAATAAGCATGTTCTAGACTAATGTTCATGGATATTATGTTTTTAAAATAGAAGCATGCATACAGAGAAAAAATCAAGAAAACAATTGATAACTATACACTAACATGAAACCAAAATTGATTATAAAACATAATATAGATTTACATTGCTTAAGTTTTCCAATTTCAAAAACAAATTCTAAAATTTTCATCTAGAAATGAAACTTTGAGCTCTTATAGTAGAAGATATATGTGCCCTCTGGTGGATAACATTTAGTGAAACAAGCTCCAATAAATCCATTGGTCTTTTTTCAAAGAGATAAACCCTTGCTAAATAAATAATTGATAATAGGTTAAATAGATCCACTATAATGACTAGAAAGCTATTTGAAATAACACCTTTGAAATAAAACCAAAATAGATTCACAAAATTTGATCACTACTAGCTACTCATAGATTTAAGAGTGATCTACTTGTGCTTAAACTCTGCACCAAATATTTTTGTATTTGTGTCTTGATTGGATTGAAATAGAAACATGTCAAATATGATTAATAATAGAGAGACTTAAGTGGTAATAAGATCTAGTTATTATAATTACCAATTTTTACACAGTCAAATTCACTTTTATTCCATCTTCCAAGAGGCTACCCAGTGTCGAGATCATATCATGTGGTAAATTACTATAGACTCATGATACTCCATAGTTTGGTTGGCTTGAAATTGGCCTTAAGATCTCATAATTAAGTAGGATGTTTCATACCATAGACTGACCAAATGACTTGATACATTGAGTCATCGAGATCATGACACATGACATAATCTCAGTTGCTTAACTAAATCAAACATCAAACTATTGATACCCTAAAATATTGATAACATGTCATATGGCACAATCACATAGGTTTAGATTCAAAGTGTTTTGCTTCACTTGCATAAGATTCTCATCCCTATGACCATCTAATATTATGTCACATGGCACAATAATATGCATCATAAACCTATATGCTATATACTCAACATAGCTTATGACATATGTCCAAGTCTCTGGAATCATGCCACATGGTATGTTAAGAGTGTTCACAAGATTAACACAAGATTTTAGAATGTCATGGGTCAGAGATATATCACAGGTCAGTCAAACTACCAAATGCTCCAAGTTCCCAAAAATGTGCCATGTTCTATAATATGGGCTATTCAGAAAGTGGATAGGCCAAATTAGAGACATCACATATATTGGCATTCATAATTTATGATCATCAAAGTGAAATTGTTGAAGTATTTTACTTTTCATATAAAAATTACATAAATTATCAGAACAATTGTTGCAATTCTTTTTAAAGATTATGCAAAAGTGTTAAAAACTCTAGATCTTTAAAAAACATGTTGAGACTTTCTCATAGGTTTTGTTCATAAAAAATTCTAAACAAATATCTAAAACTAAACTTATGACAACATAAATTACAAAGGCAAAGTTCACAAAGAGGTATAAGTTCTTCTAGGCCTCAAACTCTAGGCACCACATGTTATTTAACTTGCCAAAAATGGACTTTGGGCACTTAGTCAATTTTACAAAGGTTGTATATATCCACATATAAATTTGCCATGAATTCAAAGGATTTTATAATGCCATGGCTAGGAGACCTGATATAGGCCAACCAAACTACCAAATGATCTGAGTTCCCAGAAACATGCCATGTACCACAATTTCAGTTGCTTGGAGAATTGATAGGCCAAATCAGAGATGTCACATAGGTTTATTTTTAAAATTTGTGTTTGAAAAAGTGAAATTACAAAAGTCTTTTACTTTTCAAAAATAATGTAAATAAAGAATCGCAAAAATTATTGAGAACATTTTTTTTGAAAACTACACAGAAGTGTTGGAAACTCTAGATCTTCGACAAAAATTTTAAGACTTTCTCAGAGGTTTTGTTTACAAAAACATTCTCAAAAAATATCTAGAACTACATTGGTAACAACATAAATACCAAAGGCAAAGTTTTACTAATATGTAAAATTTATCCATGCTTCAAAATCTAGGCACCACATATTCTTCAACCTAACCAAAATCTCCTAAATAGTATCATTGTTTACATTTTTTCTTGTTAAAGATCAGATTCCTTTATCTCTCTCTCTTTCCCATAACTATCTTAATTGATTCACATAAATGATTACATAATAATGTATATAATAGCAAGGTATAAATGATCCTTCTAAGTAAATATTCCATTGAGAACCACCAAAGATGTAGCATAAAACATATACCCACTAAGGCCTCTTATCTTGGTCATTTTTCAATTACAAAGGCATACAAATGTAAATAAAGATAAATCCATAGCCTAAATATTTATATTAAGGTGGAGTATCTAACTGGGATAGAGACACCAA
This sequence comes from Torreya grandis, assembly GCA_037957365.1. NCBI lineage: Eukaryota > Viridiplantae > Streptophyta > Pinopsida > Cupressales > Taxaceae > Torreya > Torreya grandis. Next base: position 1,065,966 of record JARHVA010005405.1, read on the forward strand.
CTAATGACACAACACATCATACTCGAGTAGGACCGATTTTTTTGAACTATCTATCTCCATAATCAGAAGAAGTAGAATGATCAGCCATAATAAAGAAAATGCAAGAGATTTGGTGGAGCCCACATCCTAAGCATCTGATGAGGATTTATATCAATTACTACCATTAAACAATGTCATAAATATAAGGCACATTCACCAAGGTGTAGATCTCCTCAATGTTCCATTAGAGGAATTCAAAGGAGGAGGACCACTTGGCCACACTAGCTAATAAAAAACCTCAAATTTTACCATATTTATTGATAGATCAAATGACAACAAATTTGACCATTTCATAGAAATTGAACTAGGTGATCAAAAACCACTAAAATTAAGGGATATAGTTCTCAAATATTCTAACTAAAATATCAAGGCTGGAGGCAACCATCAATGAGACTTGATAGGCTAAATTAGGGACATCACACAAGTTGGCCTTCAAACTTTGAAATTGTTGAAGTCTTTTACTTTTTGAATAAAATGTAAAGAAATAGTCAAAATAATTATTGCAAACAAAAGTTTGAAGACTGCACAAATTTTTTAGAAACTTTAGATCTTTAAAAAAAGTGTTGAGACTTTATCGGATGTTTTATTTACAAAATACTTTTGAAAAAAATATCTGGAACTAAAATTATGGTAACACAAATGGCAAAGGCAAAGTTTCATGAAGAGGCAAAAGTTCATCCAAGCCTAAAACACTAGGCACCACATGTTCTTCAACATGCCCAAAAAGGATTTTGGGAACTTAACTAATTTCATGAAGGTTAATCACAGACACATGTCACTTTTCTATTAATTCAAAGGATTTCAAAATGCCATTGGTCAAAAACCTGGTATAGGCCAACCAAACTACCAAACACTCTGAGTTCCCATAAATATATCATGTTTCATAATATATTTTGATCAAAGAATTAACAAGATAAATTAGTATGTGACGTAGGTTGGTCTTTGGATTTTGTATAGTTCGTCGATTAGACTAATGAGTCAAGAGATACATGACATACTGACCAATTTTCAGTCCCTAAAGTGAGATTTGGTGTCAAGAGAAAATGTGCTATTATTTCTTCCTCATCTTAAGTGGTGTGTATATATATATATATAGGGGGTGATAAGAGGGCCTGCTTGTGCAACTATAGGAACTGATGTTTTGTCCCTACCCCTCAGTTCACCTATAAATCCTACGTATATATATATATATATAGGGGGTGATAAGAGGGCCTGCTTGTGCAACTATAGGAACTGATGTTTTGTCCCTACCCCTCAGTTCACCTATAAATCCTACGTATATATATATATATATATATATATATATATATATATATATATATATATATATATATATATATATATATACGTAGGATTTATAGGTGAACTGAGGGGTAGGGACAAAACATCAGTTCCTATAGTTGCACAAGCAGGCCCTCTTATCACCCACTATATATATATATATATATATATATATATATATATATATATATATATATATATATATATATATATATATATAGGGGGTGATAAGAGGGCCTGCTTGTGCAACTATAGGAACTGATGTTTTGTCCCTACCCCTCAGTTCACCTATAAATCCTACGTATATATATATATATATATATATATATATATATATATATATATATATATATATATATATATATATATATATATATATATATATATATATATATATATATACGTAGGATTTATAGGTGAACTGAGGGGTAGGGACAAAACATCAGTTCCTATAGTTGCACAAGCAGGCCCTCTTATCACCCCCTATATATATATATATATATATATATATATATATATATATATATATATATATATATATATATATATAGTGGGTGATAAGAGGATATATAACATCAGTTCCTATAGTTGCACAAGCAAGCCCTCTTATCACCCCCTATATATATATATATATATATACATATATATATATATATATATATATATATATACATATATATATATATATATATATATACATATATATATATATATACATATATATATATATATATACATATATATATATATATATATAGTGGGTGATAAGAGGATATATAACATCAGTTCCTATAGTTGCACAAGCAGGCCCTCTTATCACCCCCTATATATATATATATATATATAATAGTTGCACAAGCAGGTCCTCTTATCACCCCTTATATATATATATATATATATAGGGGGGGTGATAAGAGGACCTGCTTGTGCAACTATAGGAACTGATGTTTTGTCCCTACCCCTCATAGTTCACCTATAAATCCTACATAAAGTTCATTCCATTTTTCCACTTATAAATGAGAATATTATCTTAAGGGACACATCTGATGGATTTTAAATTTCAACTTTAGGGATCAACAAAGCACATACAAAGGCCATTCATGCATTTATACACCCATCTAGATGTGTTCGATAAGACAATGTATTGATTGGGATAATGAATGAAGAGTACATGAATTACTGACTAAATTGTAGTCCCTAGAGTGAGATTTGAGTGCGAGAGAAAAAATGTCACCGTTTCTCTCTTATGCTGAATGGAAGAGAATTATATGGGGTTCTTAGAAGACTTGCCCTTGTAACTGTAAGAGTTAGTGATTCATCCCTAACCTTCATAGTTTACCTATAACCCCTATGTAAAGTTAGGTCAAATTTTCCATTTAGAGATGAGAAGACTCTCTTAAGGGATATGTTGGTTTCCAATTTTACACCTTTAGGATTCAACCTTGCACACTTGAGAAGATGTCAAAAAAATATGATAAACTAGAATTGTGTCATTATAGTCGAGTAAGGGTTTAACATCTGGATGGACTAAATACAGATAATGATTAGAAGACATCGACAAAGGGTATGGTTAGTTTCCTGCTACTTCTGGCTCTTCCTGAACCAAGGTGAGATGACCTATGGGTTGGCTTGGTCACAAGGAGGGATACTACAATTCAATCTCTAGGGGATTATTGACACACATACGAATTTGATAAAAACATAACCAAACTTGCATAGTCCACTTGGGAAAAGTTGTCACACAGACTAAGCAAATGCTTTCAAATCAAACACAAACTATTAAACACAGATAAAATATGATTGTAATCTTCATTTCTAAAGAAATAATTGACAAATAAGGGCCAAATGAAAAATTAAAATGTTAATATTTAAAGATCAATAACAAACACATTTTATATATACAACATTCATGCTTCTGTAGGCAAATAACACTCAAAATATTCAACAACATGTATTCCTTGTAGGGGTAGGACATGTAGGATGAGTTAGGCATATTTAGAAAAGCTATGGTGGTGGATATCATTCATTCTAGGATTTAAAAGATTAGTAAACAAGGTAAAGAAAAATATCATGAATGGTTTGCATACATTGATGACAGTCCAATATAAACATTCAAATGATCCATGAAAACTCTAAAGCATACACTTGAACTAAAGTTTCAAGCACCTTCTCCTATCAACGCCATAAATATAGGGTGTCCTTAAAATACTATCAACAACACACTCCCAAATCACAATGTAGAAATAAATTTACAATCAAGATTCATGCCCATAATGACTACCATTAAGTGATATAAAAATAGATACCCAATCAACAGTGCATAAAGAATGTGCCATTGCACTTCATTTACAAGAAAAAGAAGAAATCATAGATGGTTTTCACTAAATTGAAAATAAATATTACATACATAAATGCTCATAATATTAACATGGTGAAAATCATGGTGGATTTGCTCTAAAACAAGGGAGACACATACAAAATGCTCTCAATTTTTTTTAATGACTGTAAAAATGAAATCATCTTAGCAAAAGAATAAAAAACACATAAGAACTTGAAAATCAAAAAGTCAACCTAACAACACCCTCTATAAAGAGGACAAGCCCTCTTTACTTATATAAAAATTCTCACCCAAAATATTCCTAGAAGATGCCTTTGAATATGCCTGGAGACTCTCATGCTTTACAAGGTGATCATTCTGGCAACTGGTTGTCCATGTCATGATGAAGTTTGATATGCCCATCTGGGGATTTGATGCAGTTAAGCTTGAGGGAGAATATTCTTCTTGGGTGAAAAACAAACTTTTGTCTTAACCATTTTGCTTTGTTCTTAACTAATCATTTGCCCACTCAAGTTGAGGATGACCTGCCAGCGAAAGATCTGGTCACTTTCTTCCCTACAAAGAATAAGTATTGAAATAATGGAGGGAAGAAAAAAGAATAGAAATTCTCTCTCATTATGGATAGTCATTTTTAAAATCATACCTCCATGATGGATTCCCTCCTCTTTTACTACAAAAGACTAAGGTTTTCATCACACACCTTAGTCATAAACATGCTTGCAACACTAAACTCACCTTCTTAAGCTCTGTCACAATACTTTTCTTGCCTTTGGTTTCACCCTTGCCTGTTCACATTTTATTTTTCCTTTTAGGGTTGACACTAAATGAAATGTGAACCATTTTTTCCCTTCATTTTTCTTTGGTGGGTTTTTGGAACCCATTTGCAATTTTAAACTTTTCTATCCTTGGTAGGATTTCAAACCCCATTTGCACTTTTACACTGTCTGTCCTTGGTAGGCTTGTGAAACTTGCATGCACATTTGAAACCAATGAGATTTCAGACTTCTCCAACACTTTTGCATATTTTTCAACTTTTAGATCTTGTTTGCACTTTTATAAAAGTGCAAAAGTGCATGACACACCCATATTTCCACCTATTTCTTAGTCAATGTTTTTTTTTTGAAATTTTGTTTTTATTTTAGAAATCCCCATTGGAGATAAACATCATACTCCCGCATGGCTTATCTACAATTTCCATCTTCAACGCATCCATGTTGGAACATTACAATGCTGCATTGTCCCACTATGCCAACCCCATTATTCATTCGCTAAGTCATCCTTCATCTCTAACACCAGTTATATCTTCACCAGACTTATTTGAATCACCAGATCCTTCCTCATTTGGAGGCATGTAGTAACCAGTAAGGTTTACACTAATAAGACACAAAATATAAAACATGATTTCTTCTTCCTCAAACTATATATTTAAGGAACATGTATTCCACAAAATTAGTTGCTTCTTTTGTTGATAGGAACACATATCTCCACACTAAAATCCTATTCTTCTTCACTCATAAAAACCCCTTTTATAAGAGAGGATGAAGGATCACACACAATAAAGGTAATCACAATGTCTATTTCTATACTATCTACTAGAAACAGTCTCCTCCCATCTGGGTATGACATCTATACCAAAAATAACATTACCAATGCTTCCATAGAGTCAATCCTCCATCTCTGGTATTGGTCATATCTCACTTTCATCCCTTTCACCTTTTTGAATTGCTCATTAATGCCATGACTTGAACCTAAAAATAGATCAGAAGATAGTTGTTGAGAGGCCTGTTCACAAGCACTCCAATTGGCACTCTTTTATCCTTGGAAGACATGTGGACCTTTTTTTGGGTGGGATTTTGGAATTCATACTTCTTGGTGGGTTTGAAAATGTGTCATACACATTTGTAATTTAAAAATGTGTAGGTTATCCATGAAGCTATGCCATTTATTAGTTTAGTCGAATCCCTTTGAAAACTCTTTTTTGTAAGTTGTGCACTGGACTTCAGGATTCTAATTACAATTTATAAATTGCAATTTAAAATTACAAATATTATGTTGTTGTTGGCCAAATTTTTGCCTACATACATAAATTTTGCCAATGGATCAAGCCACTCTTTTGAAACACTTTAAGTAGAGTTCTCATTGAGCGACTGATCCAATATTGGAAGGGGAAGATCACAGATTACTTGCAAATATTTTGAAACACTTTAAGAAAGCTTAAAGTGTAACTTGTTGCTCCTTGAGAAGCAGGTCTAGAATTGTAAGTAAATGAATCTAGTAGGTTTCATGGTGTTCAATAAGTTTAGGGGCATGAAGTAGGTTTGTACAAGTCTCAAAAACTCATCAAAGCTTTGAAAGGTCACACAATAGTTTCTAGCACAAGCATAAAAGAACCAAACCGTCTCGCCATGTCATATAGAAATGAACATGTTAGTTCACTTATGTATTTTATAAGTAGACTCAGGAAGCCTCTCAAAGCCAAAGGATCACATAAAAATGATGTCTTTTAGACCATGAATATCCTTTGTGAATTTAGTGTCTTGATGAGTTTGCTATCTCAAGCTATAAGCCTTCAAAGTTGAATTAGCAGAGTGAGACATGCATGGGGACGTAAATTTAAAGCCACAAAAAGTATCCATTTAAATTCCAATATTTCAAAAAAATTGGAAATTAAATGTGGGACTAAAAAGTGTTAAGATCTCAAAAGTAGATCAAAGATCTAACAACATGTGGGTGGTAGCTTGAGTCAGTAGGACTAGATAGATCAACGACGTGTATTCGATCGTGCAAAGGAAGATCAATGGTGAGCATCAAGTTAATAAGTCATCAGATCCTATGATTGAATGAAGTGATGTCAAGTGTCATGATCTCGATGAACTAGTAGATCCAATAGTGTGTTTTTGATTAGTCAAGACAAAGATCGATGACACGTGTTCGACCATGCAGTTTGGATCAATAGCGCAAATCAAGTCAAAAGGTTAATGAGCCCAGATTGAACGTGAGGCTACCACATGGTAGAAGAGCATTATTAGTATGAAGACTAATAATAGGGGCCACAAAAAAAATGTAGGATGACAAGTGTCACAATTTAGGATCCCAAATCATGATCAATGATCAACATATATAATCAAATCCTAGGTGGTAGTAAATGAAGACACATGTCCAAGGAAATGATGGTCATAATTTTAAACATGATAAATGTTTGATAAGGAGATGCCACATAGGAAAACACATTAGATCAAAGGATTTTGTTGATCCAGGTAGTTGAATATATATATGCAGGATTTAAATATGATCCAAATCTTGTCGAAGCAAATACTTCAAAGTCAAGGCTACCATAAAAGCTCAGTTTTGATCTCTGGTTTAAAGGTTTAGAACCTACAAACTATTTTTCCCAGGCTTGTAATGCCATTTCATGACTATGTAGATCATTCTTTGAAGGAGATCCTTATGTACAATGAGTTCTCAATTTCTATAACGTTGAGAAGTAAAATAGGTTTGTTTAAACTTAATAGAGCACAAGAACGAGGATATGTAGCCTGGTAGATATTCAATGAGGTCATGATTATATGAAAACCAATAAATAGGATTGGTTTTTAATCTATAATAGACCTATGTTCAAGATTTGGAGTAAAGGTAGATATAAATGAAGCATGGAGGAGTGTCTTGTCTTACTTTAATATAGTCATATCCTTGACAAACAGGTACCTATAGTCGTTCAAAGAAGATATAGACATGGCTTTGTTAGATACAAGGATATGAGGATTTTGACCTTATAATGAGCCAAGTGGAAGATGGTGTAGGCTTTCAAGGAGGAGATCTAGTGGTTGGTCTGCATTCAATGCGTTTTCAAGGTTTGCAAAGAGTTTGTTTGTTTAGTAGATCATGACTCATCATCCTAAAACAAGTTCTTATCTTCTAGTATGTTTCTCAGCCAATGAGGGAGCTTGAGGACTATTGGGACAAATGAAAGTTAATTCACTGATGAAGGATTAGTCTTGATTGGATAAAAATGCAATTGATAATTCATTGAAAGGTGGTGGTAGCTCATTAATTACTTTCTGATGGCATGCCCCTATCCTCTCTTTCTCTCTCTCTTTCTCTCTTTCTCATATATTCACATTCTTTCCTATTTGGTAATATATACTCACTTGAAACATTGTATGAGGTGTGTTCAATTTGATAAGGCTAAACCTTGTTAAAATTTGTAAGAACTACCTGTTGAAGTAATAAGATAATTTTTACCTATCTCTTGCCTTTGACTAGTGTTTAGAAAGCTTGTGCGTGATGGCCTTGTGAATGAGATTCTTCCATCACCATTGTCTTTATTTTTTACCTCTTTTAAGGTACCTTAAATCTATTTTAAAGTCTGAACTTGTGTTTATTCTACCATTAATGAATGCTTTGTGTGAATATTAGAATTCCTCTTTCTTTCTTTGATTGCTTGTTGAACCTAGTTCATTAAATGCTTATGCAATTAGTTAGTTTATGAGATTGTGTGAGCCAATATTTTCTTATGCTGATCTAGTGTTGGTTTCAAGCTTATGTAAGTGTCATTTAAATTTGGTGCATCACCTTATAGATGTCTTAGTAACCCTATAACCCCCTTTCTAACCCTTTTCCAAGCAATAACATTAGTTTAGGTGATCCATCAAGAGGAAGCCGACCTTTGGAGGTTCAACCTCACCATAGGATATTCACAACCTAAGATTGTTCCCATTGTGTAGATTATTTGGAGAGAGCCTAAAGAACCCTCTTCATGGGTGAAAATTAATGTTACAACAATTTTTGGCATGCCCAGTGAGATAAATTTCAAATAAAATTTGTCAAGATTGATGTTGGTTTGATAAATTTGTAGCAGTTATAACTTTCATGTAATAGTATCTGGCGACTTCAAAGAATAATCAATAATCTGGAATTAGAGCAACAACTATATTTCATGCTAAAGGTGACTACAAGATCAACTTCTAGAGGTATTCTTTTTGAATTTATTGAATTACCTTTAATTCAGTCAAAAGGTTAAGATTTGATAATACTCATGTATACAAAGGAAACTTTGTTCATAAACCAATTCCTAGATATTGTTAGGATCCTGTAGCTCTGATACCACTTGTTAGGCTCTAGAGCTCAATTGATTACTATTTTATAAGCAACTAAACATGAAATTAAACCAGAAGTAATAAGTAATTAGAAATCAGAAACAACAAAGAATAGGAGATACAAGAAATAATATAATCTATATTCAACTCTTCCAGAAGGAAATACAATGAAGAAATCTCACTCTTCCCACACCTCTTGGGTGTATATTAATTCTCCCTCAAGAGTTCTCTCTCTCAATCAATTACAAACACAATCATCTGAATAATCAAGTTGTTGTTCCCTCTAGTGACAATCAACCCAATGGTTGTTGTTTCCTACTCTTTCAGTGACAATCAACCCAATTGTTGTTGCCTACTTACTTCAGCAGATCTTCTTGATCTTGCACCTTGCAGATCTAATTGACCTTGCTTACTTGATTACAATACAGCCCCATGGGTTTCTTAAATAGAACCCCAAGCAAACAATAATTAGAAAAGCAGATTCAAGACTAAAATTAGTCTTTCCATGCAAACTAACTATTCATCTAAAATTAGAATAGTTCTGAAAACACACAGGTGACCAATGTCCGTTCCTTTCTAACCGATGCTGATTGACCATAACTGATGTCGATTATTATGTAGCTGAAGATAACTGATGTCGATTGGCCTGATCAATGTCGGTTATTGTGTAACCCAACAACCTCCACATTTTCACATTCAGTGAAGCTTTTAGCTCCACAACTCAACAATCTCCCACTTGGAGATAAACAGCTGCACCTATACCTGTACAACAACATCCTCTAATTTATTTCTGGCTTGTATCTCCATCTTCAGGTTCAATCTTGAAGACCAACAAAAGTTGAATGAAGATTCAACTTCTCCTTTGTTACTGGCTTTGTTAACATATCTGTAGGGTTCTTATCCTTGCTAGCCATTGTGACTGCAACAACCTTCCACAACTCTAAAATTTAACTAACCGTCGTTCCACCAACAGTGAACATATATCCTGTGGTGCTTCTCCTACCATCCAAGTCACCTACCATATCCGAATCTACATACCCATGTAGAGAAGTGTTTGACCCTGCATAGCATAAATACCTGCTGCTGATCTTTCTCAGATATCTGAGAATCTACTAAACTGCTTTCCAGTGCTCTTTTCCTAGATTGGCCATAAACTTGCTAACAACTCCCACTGCTTAGTTAATATCAGGTCTAGTACATACCATGTACTCAACCTCACCATGTGATTTAGGACACTGTTCTTTGCTCAACTTAAACTGTCTAACCATAGGTGTGCTTACCGGGTTTGCATCTTGCAAATTGAACCTCTCCACTACCTTATTCACATAATCCTCTTGAGACAAAATCAACCTGTGATTTTTCTTTTCTCTAAAAATACTCATGCCAAAGATTTTATTTGCTGCTCCTAAATCCTTCATGACAAATGTGTGAGCTAATTTTACCTTTAGCTCAGTAATTTCCTACATGTGTGACCCTACAACAAGCATATACACTACATACAGTAACAGGATAATGTAGCTACTATTATCTAACCTGGTAAAATAAACACAATGGTCACATTGGCATTGACTAAAGCCATGCTCTGTCATAAATCTGTCAAACCTCAAATACCATTGTCTTGGAGCTTGCTCAAGACCATATAACCTGGTCTTATGTCTCACCTGTCCATTCTCTCCTTTTTTTAATCTGTATATCCATTCATTTTTTAGTGCTTTTTTTCTGGTTGGCAACTCAATCAAATCCTACATTTAGTTCTCTTCCAAGGAATTAATTTCCTCATTCATGCCATGCTCCCACTATTTCCTAGATTCTACCTGCATTGCCTCTTCAAAACTTCTTGGTTCTCGACCATCAGTGAGCAACAAGTAGTATAAAGAAGGAGAATAATGAATTTGAGGCTTACTTACCCTTTCAGACCTCCTCATGGGCATTTGAGACTCATTGATAGCTTGTTGTCTGCCTAAATTTCATTCTAATAGTGATCGATCCCAGTCATCTCTCAGTCTGCACTCGACCGATGTTAGTTCCACCTGACTGACCTGACCGACATCAGTTTCCATCTGATCGAAGTCGGTCTCCACCTGCTTGACATCACTAACTTTGGTCTCCACCAGACCGACGTCAGTTCCTACCTGATCAACGTCGGTCTCTGCTTGATTGACGTCAGTTTTTGTGTTTTCTGTGAGTGATGATTTTTACTCGCGAGCTCATTTTGGAACATAACCTTTTCCAAATTGCCCTACTCAAAATTATTCAGCCTCTTGAGCTGATCACTGTCCATCACCTTCTCCTTGAAAACCAAGGCTTTTCATTTTTTAAATGTGTCAAAAATATCAAATTTTCACTTTATGCAATAAATCCATACCTTTTTTATAGCATCATCAATGAAAAAAACATAATACTGTGATCCTCCAATAAAAGCTCCCTGAGTTGGTCCCCACATGTCTGTGTGAACAAGCTCCAACTTGTGCTTCTTCTTTGTTAACCTAGTCTTGAGAAACCTTACTTTCTCCTATTTCTCAAAAATACAATGCTCACAGAAATCTAGAGCTATCAAATCTGAAAGCTTACCTTTTGACTTAAGAACATGTATTCCCTTCTCACTCATGTGACCAAGCCTACAGTGCCACATCTTTGTACCTACATCTGAAGTAGATAAAACAGAAGGAGAATCAGTAATACAAGTAGATAGATAAAGTGTACCTACTTTCTTACCCCTAGCTAAAATAAGTGCACCCTTGGAAACTTTCCAAGATTCAGCTATGAGAGTTACTGTGCAACTCTCATCACCCAACTTTTCTATAAAAATCAGATTCCTCTTCAGGATGGGTACATGCATGACATCCTTCAACACCCATGTGTTGCCATTCTACAATTTCAGCTGCACTTTTCTTTTGCCAACAATTTGACAAGGCTCACCATCCCCTAAATAAAATTTTCCAAAGTCTCCATGGACATAATCATGAAAAAATTATCTATTTGGGATTGCATGGAAAGAGACACCAAAATCTAAAACCCATGATTCTACCTGACTATCCAAAGAAAATATAAGAGCATCCTGTGCAACAATACTTGCAATATCTGTTTCTTCATTACATTCATGCTGATCTTCTCTCAACCAATAATCTTTCTTTGCATGTCCTTTCTTTCCACAATTCCAGCAGGTTATACCTCCATTTGTGGATTTAGATCTACTGCATATCTTTGACCTTGATTTGCCTTGCTTGCCATTCTGTCTTTGCCATCCCCTGCGTTTAACACTTAAAGCATTACCTGATGTTTCCCCTATGTTTTTCTTACGAATTTCTTCATTCAAGATTACACTAACAACATCATCAACTTTCAAGATATTTGAAGCAGATGTAGTATTACTAACTGCCATTACCAAACTATCCCAACTTTCAGGTAAAGAGCATAAGATTAAGAGAGCCTTAATTTCATCATCAAAAACTATTTTGACTAAAATTAACTGATTTACTAATCCATAGAAATCATTAAGATGACTATATATAGATCCACCTTCCTACATTTGCAAATTAAATAATTGCTTCATAAGAAATACCTTATTTGAAGATGAGGTTTTTCATATAAATTTGCCAAAGATTTTATTAACTCTACCGTTGTCTTTGTCTGTGATAAATTGGAGATCACAGACGATGTCAGGCTCAACCTTATAGATCCAAGAGCCTTTCTATCAAGAACATTCCATTCTTCATCTTGCATATCTGTGGGCTTTTTTGAAACCCCACCCAATGGTAAGTACAGATCTTTTTGATACAGATAATCTTCTAGTTGCATCCTCCATAATTGATAATTCTTGCCATTGAATTTTTTCATTCTTACTTTACTTTTTTCTGCCATTGCTTTACTCCCACTCAATCAAAAACCCTTGAGAATGAACATGTAATCAACAAACACTAACCTACTCTAATACCAACTGTTAGGATCTTGTAGCTCTGATACCACTTGTTAGGCTCTAGAGCTCAATTGATTACTATTGTATAAACAACTAAACACGAAATTAAACTAGAAGTAATAAGTAACTAGAAATCAGAAACAACAAAGAATATGAGATACGAGAAACAATACAATCTGTATTCAACTCTTCTAGAAGGAAATACAATGAAAAAATCTCACTCTTCCCACACCTCTTGGGTGTACAGTAATTCTCCCTCAAGAGTTCTCTCTCTCAGTCAATTACAAACACAATCAACTCAATAACCAAGTTGTTGTTCCCTCCAATGACAATCAACCCAATGGTTGTTATTGCCTACTCTTTCAGTGACAATCAACCCAATTATTGTTGCCTACTTACTTCAGCAAATCTTCTTGATCTTCCACCTTGCATATCTAATTGACCTTGCTTACTTGATTACAATACAGCCCCATGGGTCTCTTAAATAGAACCCCAAGCAAACAATAATTAGAGAAGCAGACTCAAGACTAAAATTAGTCTTTACATGCAAACTAACTGTTCGTCTAAAATTAGAACAGTTCTGGAAACACATAGGTGACTGGTTTTGGTTCCTTTCTGACCGATGCTAGCTGACCATAATCGATGTCGGTTACTGTGTAGCTAAAGATAACCGATGTTGATTGGCCTGACCGATGTCGATTACTGTATAACCCAACAACCTCCACATTTACACATTCAGTGAAGCTTTTAGCTCCACAACTCAACAGATATATCTCTATAAGAAGATCTTTGTTAAGTCCTTTCATTGCCATGGCAGCCCCTAGATCTTTCCATTTTGTAGCTTTCAATGGTCAAAGTCCTTTGGACCTCTAACATTATGATCTTATCTCAGTGACAACTCTTAAAAGTGTCCCTTATTTCATGGGAGACCAATCTACAACCCTTTCTGAGCACCTTATGGATGTAACTAACTTTTGCAATATCCATAATGTCAATGAGGAAAATGTAGCTATTAAGATGTTAGCCATCTCTTTTAAGGTAAAGCCTTGGACTGGTATGTAAATCTTGCTACCAACTCCATCATATCATGGGATCAGTTAGGTGATGCCTTATGTAAAAGATTTGAAGAAAAAAGTGACCATTTGTCACTTGTAAAGCAGTTAACTAGAATTAAAAGGGCTCCTCATAAGGTTATGCAGGATTTCAATGACAGATTTCAAAAGACATGGGATAGGATTCCAGTCTCTGTTAGGCCTACTCCTAACTTGTTAGGGATAGCCTAACGTTAGTGCTCACATTTGTGTTTAACTGTCAGGTAAATTACTATTTATTGAATAGTAATTATCTATAGTAAGTCATTAGTTAGTTACTTTATTATATTAACAATATATCACATATAGTTAGTAAAATATTTTTTTTATAGAAATAATATATTTTACTTATACTCGTATCTTTATTAATGGGTTTGTTGTTAATAGACCTTACTATTATATAGGAAATGGTTAGTCTATCTTGGATATTTAATAGCCCTTGTATTATTCAAGATATAATATAAAAAAATATTATTTAATATCTCTATGAATTCATGAATTCGATATGAATTAAGATTTTGTTGTGTTGGACTCTAATTTACTCCATGTGGTATCAAAGCAAGATATGATTTTAATCCTGTGAACAATGAGAGCCTTGAGAGGAATGGATTTGTGTTTTAATAGCTTTAGATTTGTATCTCTTCCTATACACCTAGCATGAAGACGCAAAATAATCTATTTCTATTCAAAACCTTAAGAAGAAGCAAATAAAAGTATTTATTAAAACATCCATGCCAAGTACAGATCTGAGAAAAGCATTCTGAGAAAAGTGTTTTGTTTTGAGGGTAATGTGTCATGCATCGACTTGTATACAACACCCAAGATTTTTACCAACCCCCAGTCGTATATATACGACTATAAAAGCATCAAAGATCTACCATACAAATATAGCTGGGTATTATATGCTCAAATCAGTCTATGATTGATTTGAAGTTTGGATTGGTTGTAGCATTTGTCTCATGCAGTTTAAGTTATTGGAGGAAATACATCGGTGCAAATGGAAGATGTCATTTGAGTGTAGCGTATTGGAGCTCTCAACCTTGCTTGCATCGATTTAAATACACATGGATCTTATTGCTATAGATTTCTGTCTACGTGGTGACAAATACCACTGTTGGGCATCAATATAAAGGAGACACCAAGCCATTGAGATTATATGCCTACGTATTCATCGTGCACTTATTCTACCAAGACTTATGGTGTGTGACGTGCTAAATTACCGGTTTATGTGCATCACAACAGTCCGCGATCACATTGTTGAAATCCGTTCTTTTTTGTTTAGTTTTTTATCTACATGATCGGTGTAAATGTTGATAGTTCATGTAGACCTTCATAATCAACACACTGCGTAGATGCCCGTGTCTTCAAGTCCCTGTACACTATCCAAATCTGTCGTCTGCTCATGACATCTCTTATGTCACCGTACTCCATTCATGGTCAGTAGGCTAATTACTGTAAAATTAGATAGTCAATTGTTGTTATGTCATATGTAGTATATGACGTAATGTATAGTAATAATCATCGGTTTACTAAATAGTTTAGAAGCTTGAATAGTCAACAAGATTTAGTATTTATTTATTATTTGAGTTTAGTTCCCTTTTTCATATAAGTTTTTAGAGTCAATATTAATATAGTTAGATAATCTTTTGTATCAAAAATCAATTTTAGGTTTATGGGATTTATGTGTTTGTTTAAAGTAAAAAAGATGTTGTGTTGTGTCTTTATCAAAAGTCCAAAAATAAAAAGTGTCAAGAGTAATGTTTTTGTTGAAAGAGTCAAAGTCAAATAATTTAAAGTGTCAAAGTCATTGTCGTGCATTAATAATTGTGTGCAGTCATTTTGTTAATATTATCAAAATATCAAAAAATATTTAAAAGTATAAGGACGTATTATTAATTGTACACGACATCCTAAATGTTGAATGTGTCAATTTTGTAGGGGGACTCCATTTCAGTCAAAGTGACATGCACTTAAAATTCATGACTTTCTCAACTGAGTAAGCAGCTTCTTCAACTGGAAGAAGGAGGAAACCGAGGCTAGAGGTTCCAAATCCTCTTGTTAGTCACCAACGATGGGGCCCAAAATGATTTGGTGATATTTTTATGTGGTGTGATTTTTCATATTTTTCTGCTGTGTGTTGCAAATAAGAACAAAAACACACATCTGTTCAAGTGTTAAAATAAGTGAGCATGCATTTTTCTATTTCTCCTTGAGATAAAAATAATGATGAGGATTAATAGAATGTTGTAGCATTTTGTAAGGTTATGGGTTAACCTGTAAAACCTTCTGGTTGTTTTTGGTTATTGGTTAACCACATGTAAAACCATCCTTTGTATATAAGTTGGTGGTAAACCAAGTGAAAAACAATCCATTATTTTTAGGTTGGTGGTAAACCAAGTGTAAAATTATCTGATGTTTGTAGGTTGGTGGTTAGCTGAGTGAAAAACCATCATGTGAGTTTTTATGAGAGTTGTAGTATAGGATGATGTCTTCCCCATTTTTGTACTAAGGGAAGGGAATGTTAGGGATAGCTTAACATTAGTGCTCACATTTATGTTTTAACTGCCAGGTAAATTACTATTTACTAAATAGTAATTACCATATAGTAAGTCAGTAGTTAGTTATGTTGATATATTAACAATATATCATGTATAGTTGGTTAGTAAAATAGATTGTTTATAGAAACAATATATTTTAATTATACCCATATCTCTATTAATGGGTTTGTTGTTAATGTGTCTTTCTATTATATAGAAAATGGTTAGTCTAACTTGGCTATTTAATAGCCCTTGTATTATTCAAAATATAATATAACAAAATATTATTTAATATCTCTGTGAATTCATGAATTTAATATGAATTAAGATTTTGCTATGTTTGAATTTGATTTAATCCAACATAACTATGAATTCCTTTACTATTTGAAGGCTCTAAACAATGATATTGCAGTAATGGTTCAATCTATGCGAGAAAACACACTACTAAATGCTTATGAGGTGGCAATCAGGGCAGAGAATTGTCTAGTACAAGCTGACAAGCTGACACCTAGACCGATAATGCCTTTATTTCCTCAGATTCAACCATCTCCTATTTCTATTCCTCCCCTTGTTTCCATCACTCCTATGCCAACACTTGTTTCCATACCTTCACTAAAGCAAAAAAAAGTATCAACTAGTCAATCTAGTGATTCCTAAGAACATAAGAACTTTCAAGAGCTTAAAAACATGTTTCAATCCTTTGGTAATGAATTGGTGAATGTGAAGAGGTAGCCAGATCAATTCAATAATCCTTATAAATCTCCATATCAGCCTCAACAATAGTCCTATCAAATAAATAGGCCACCCTACAAAAGAAATTTCTGAGGCCAAGGTCAAAGCCAAAGGCAACCTAACTATGTTAGGAAAAGCAACTATACTCCAAATGCTACAAGCACCTCTAAAACTTTGGTCCCTACTCAGAATAATATTTCCCAAGAAAGTGAAGGTACTATGCCTTTGAATCAGTCTTTTAGTCAAACTATTATCCCAAATACTGAGTTCAATCAGGACTTCAATGAACAATGACATCCAGGTGTTAGCTATGGGTACAATCAGGCTCTTATGGCTCAAAATACATAAGTACCTATGATGAAAAAACCAAAAGAGCCTCAATAGGTCCAAGGGTCTAATGAGGGAACAAATCAACTATTGGATACAATGGTTAACTATGAGCAAGAAGAATACTATGCATTCAATCAATAGGCTAGTTCTATCCAAACATACATTCCAATGGCTGCTAATACTAGGTTCAAAATAAGGAACATGGAAAGTAATCATGAAGCAATTAAAGAGCCTTCTAATGTTACTCCATTATTATCAAATCCAAGTGAACCTACTACTGACCCAAAGGTTCTAATAGCCCCAAGGAATCAGAACCAAGGGAATGCCTTTGTACCCTAAAACTCACAAGTTTAAAGTACAGTTGGGGCTCCCAAAACATAAATAAATATTGGTGGTTTACCCATCAATATTGTTGAACAAATGAAAAAATACAATGTGAGTGTGCAAATGTGGGACTTGATTTCTATGCCTGATAAGGTGGATATTCTTCAGGAAGGTTTGTCAAAGATCCATGTTTTTGAAAAGCAACCTTTCAAGGAAAATATGGTTCTCACTAATGTAACTAAAGGGCTTATTGAAGGGAAATTAAGTAAGATGATCAAACCTCCTCCCTTTTATATTTATATAATCATTGGTGACTCCTTAGTACATAATTTCATGGTAGATAATGGAGCTAGTACTTCAGTGATGCCCAATTCAATAACATAACAACTTGGTTTGAAGTATGAACCCTAATCTAAGGGAGTTTTGTAACTTGATGGATCTTCTACCAAGCTATCTAGCATCATGAAAGTCCCCAACTTGACCCTGCATGCTTGTCCTAGTGTTTCCATCGCCCAAGATGTGTTTATCATAGATGTGCCTTCTTATTTTGCTATATGCTTATCTAGAGACTTCACAACTAGAATTGGGAGTTATCTAGTAGCGAATTGGTCCTACATGGCTTTTAGGACAAGGTATGGGACTAAAGTGTCTAAAAAAGTTGAGCCCATTTCAAAATTTCACATTGAACCTTATGGTCCAGATAGTTCAAACATTAACTATACCATTCTTGATGAAGATGACTACCTGGTTGGTCAAGAGCTAAACACTCATCTTGAGGAGATACCTGATATATTCTTGGATGAGTTATGGAGTGAAAATCATTCAATCAATCCTTTGGAAGGTGTTGAAGAAAGAGACATGGGAATTTACTACTTGCATGAGGATAATGAATCCTTGCCATCCCTCACTAGGCCTCAAGAGGATACTAGTGTCTTGTGGAAATTGTTTATTGATGGCTCAAGAAATAAACATGGGGTAGGTGCAGGAACAATGTTGAAATCCCCCTCCAATGATAAATACTTCTCTTCTTATAGGTTCTAATTCAGTTTTCCTTGTAATGCATCTAAATATGAGGGTCTTATCCATGGCCTTCAGTGGGTTAGTAAGAAGGGAATCAAACAATTACAATCATATGGGGATAATGAACTGATAGTGCATTAGGTTAAAGGTCAAAACATAATAAAGAATCCCTTGATGAAATCCTACAAGCACTGAGTGTGGGACATTCTTGAGGATTTTGAGGCCTTCAACATCCAAGCAGTGCCAAGGAATGAAAATCACCATACTGATAGTAGGTTGACAGCTATGGGAGCTCAGTTCAACATCCCAAAGGAGTTGAAAAAATTCAAAGTGCAGCCACATGTCAAAGTGGTAGTAAGACCATCAGTTTTATAAAATGAAACTCATTAGTAGGTAGTTGATAGTGATAAGTAGATTGCTTATTTAACCCAACACACTATAGAATTGGAGGTTGATGCCAAGCCTATCATGTAGAAGCAAAGGCCTATCAACCCCAAAATAGAAGATCTTATGAGGAAAGAATTGACTAAATTGATTGAATCTAATATCATATTTCCTATTAAACATTCCTCATGGGCACCCAACCTAGTACATGTGAGAAAGAAGAATGGGGAGATCAGGTTGTGTGTTGATTTTAGAGATCTAAATAGGGTCTTTTTAAAATATCATTACCCTTTACCATCCATGGAGCAACTGATTCAAATAGTTATTGGTTCAGAATGCTTCTTTCTCTTGGAAGGGTACTCAGGATATACCCAGGTGCTAGTAAGAGAAGAAGATCAATATAAAACTATCTTCACCATAAAGTGGGGTACATATGCTTATTAGAAGATGCCTTTTGGCTTATCAAATACCATGGAAACTTTTCAAAGAGCCATGGACATGAATTTTTAAGGCTTGTTAAATCAAATGGTGCTGGTCTACTTGTATGACATCATAGTTTTCTCTAAGAAGGCTAATGAGCACATGGATAAACTAAGGTTGATCTTTGAAAGATATAGAGAATATGGGATCTCATTAAATCCCAAGAAATGTGTGTTTTCTATCCATGATGTTAAACTCTTGGGACATGTTGTCTCAAAGCAAGGATTAACTATTGATCATAATAGAATAAGTGTCATCTTATCCTTCCCAAGCACAAAAAGGGACTCCAAAGATTCCTTGGAGAAATAAACTTTGTGAGGACCTAGTTTCTCCAACTTGGTCAAACCCATCACTTCCATGCTAAAGAAGAACCAAGTGTTCACTTGGTATAATGAAGGTAAAGCAACATTTAAGGCTATCAAGCAAGCCATTTCCCAGACACCTACACTCATGAATCTTGATTTTTCAAGGGATTTCATATTGTATACCTTTAATAATATTGATAATATATCAGCTATACTGATGCAAAAGAATGGAGAAGGAATTGAGTAACCAATTGCTTTTTTGCATCAAGGAATTAAAGGTTATGAGGTAAGATATATTTTTGTAGAAAAGTAAGTCCTTACAGCGATAAGAATCATTAAAAAGTTCAGACCAATGCTCTCCAGTAATAATATTTATCTTATGGTGTCTCATCCTAGAGTAAGGGATTTTCTCCTCAATTGAGACTTGAATGCGAAGAAAGTTGGTTGAATTACCAAGGTCATGGAGTATGATGTAGAAATAAAGGTCACTAAGCTAGTGAGAAGCAAAGGCTTGCAAGGGCATATGATTGATGACCTTCAACAAGATAAATAAGTTGTCTTGGTGACACAAGACAACTCACAAACATATGCATCTCCACCTCACACTATCTGGCTTCAGGATATGACACATTTATTGGTGACAAGTGAGTGCCCTCAAAGAATGGAAAGAGTAAAGAAAAGGTATTTTAGACATCAATATATACCTTATGCATTGGTTGATTGGGTTTTATTCATAAAAGACCTCAATGGAGTGCTTCTTAGGTGCATATATGATGACCAAGTGACCAGGCTCTTGAAGCAATTTCATGATGGGCCTATAAGAGGCCATTTTTCTCTAATAACTATAGTAGTAAAAGTGATGAGAGCTGATTATTATTGGTCCAATGTCTTCAAGGATGCTTATGCATGGGTAAGGAAATGTAAAATATGTGCTCTCTTCATAGGTAAGAAAAGGTTGGAAGCTCTTCCTCTCAACCCTATTCAGGTGGAGCAATCCTTCATGCAGTGGGGTCTAGACTTCATAAGAATGATCAATCCACCTTCCAGTGGAGGAAACAAGTGGGTAATAACTGCTACAGACTACTTCACTAGTTGGCTGGAAACAATTGCCCTAAAAAAAGCCAATGAAAAAACAACATTGGACTTCTATGATAGCATAGTGACAAGGTTTGGTGTACTAGCAATAATAATTTTAGATAATACCTTAGCATTTGTTGGCATGAAGACAAATGAATGTGTATTTCAGTTGGGTATCTACCTTAGTACATCCTCCAATTACTATCCCTAAGGTAACAGACTAGCATAGTCCACAAGAAAGAACTTGATAAGAATCATCAAGAGAACTATGGAATAGAATCAAAGAGTATAACACACAAAACTAGGTATAGCCTTATGGGTTGATAGAGTGACTCCCAAATTTGCCATTATCAATTGACCATTTGTCCTGTTCTATGGGAGGGAAGCCAAATTTTCCATCTCTCTTGAGTTACCTATCTTGGAGTTGGCCCATCAGATTGAGTTGATGGAAAGTGAGCCTATGAGTATGAGGATCTCAGAGCTCATGGAACTTGAAGAAGCTAGGAACCTTGTAATGAAAACATTGGAATCACATTAAGATCAAGTCAAAAAAGCCTTTGACAAGAGAGCCACAATAAGGGACTTCAAAGAAGGGGACCTAGTCCTCAAATGGGACTCAAATAAGGCCAATCCTGACAACTATAACAAGTTTAACAACTTGTGGAGTGATCCTTATTTGATCCATGAATGCAAACAACATAATGATTTTTACCTTGCTTAGTTGGATGGAGAGCTATTACCCATCCTAGTTAATGGCATTCATTTAAAGCCCTATTATTAGAGGTTTTTTCAACCATTGTAATGTATTATATACATTAGAGTAGATTTTCATGCTTTTATCTAAGTGCCTTGTGCACATTCTTTTTAGTTGTGTGTTTCCCTTCCATAAGTGCCTTGGACACAGTGTTGTTTTGTCTTTTTTGCTTCAAGAGAAGGTTTTAGAAAGGGATAGCCTTGTATTAGTTTATCTTAGATGGGAAGGAAGACTTATGACTCTATATGCCCAATGGATCAGACAAGGAAACTAGTCTATTGCATAGTAGACATGCAATCCCGGGATGTCACCATAAATGTTGGCCAAATTTTAGCCTACATATAGAAATTTTGCCAATGGATCAAACCACTCTTTTGAAACACTTTAAACAAATTTATTGTTGAGTGAGTTATCGAATAATGGAAGGAGAATATCACAGATCACTTGCAAAGCTTTTGAAACACTTTAAGCAAACTTAAAGTGTAACTTATTGGTCCTTGAGAAGTAGGTCTATAATTCAAGTAAAGGAATCCAATAGGTTTCATGGTGTTTAAGAAGTTTAGGGGCATGAATCAAGTTTTTAAAAGTCTAAAAAATTCATTAGAGCCTTGAAAGGTCACACAATAGTTTCTAGCACAAGCCTAGAAGAACCATACCATCTCGACATGTCATGCAAAAATAAATAGGTCAATTCACTTATGAATTTTATAAGTAGACTTATGAATCCTCTCAAAGCTAAAGGATCACATGAAGATGATGTATTTCATACCATGAATATCCTCTAAAAATTTAGTGTCTTGATGAATTTGCCCTCTCAAGATATAAGCCTTCAAAGTTAAACTAGTAGAGTGAGACGTGTGTGGGGACGCAAATTTAAAGTCACAAGAAGTAGTCATTTAAATTTAAATATTTCAAATAATATATAAATTAAATTTAGGACTAACAAGTGTCAATATCTCACAAGTAGATCAAAGATCTAATGACATGTGGGTGATAGCTTGAGTTAGTGGGACTAGATAGATCAACGGTGCACATTCGATCATGTAAAGGTAGATCAATGGTGAGCATCAAGTCAATAAGTAAGTGTATATTATGATTGAACAAATTGATGCCAAATGTCATGATCTCAATAAAATAGTAGATCTAATGGTGCACATTTGATCAGTTAGGACAAAGATTGATGACACGCATTTAATCATGCAGTTTGGATCAACGGTGCATATCGAGTCAAATAGTCAATGAGCCCAGATTGAATATGAGGCTACCATGTGGTGAAATAGAATTAACATGATGAATACTAACAATAGGGGCCACAAAAAGAATGCAAGGCTTAAAAGTGTTACAGTTTGGGAGACTAGATCATGATAAATGACCGCCATATTTAATCAAGTCCCAAGAGGTAACAAATGAAAACATGTGTCCAAAGCAGCGATGGTCATAGTTTTAAATATGATAAAGGCATGATAATGAGATACCACATATGTAGACACATTAGATCAAAGGATTATATTAACCCAATCAGTCGAATATATATATGCAAGATCCAAATATAATCTAGATCTTGCCGAAGCAGATACTTCAAAGTTAGGACTGCCATTAAAGCTCAATTTTGATCTCTGATTTGAAGGTTTAAAACCTACAAGATATGTTTTCTAGGGTTTCAACACCATTTCATGATTGTATACATCATTCTTTGAAGGATATCCTCATGTGCAATGAGTTCTTAGTTTCTATAATGTTTAGAAGTAGAATAGGTTTGTTTAAACCTAATAAAACATAGTAACGAGGATATACAACTTGGTAGATATTCGTTGAGGTTATGATTATATGAAATTAAATAAATAGGATTGGTTTTCAATCTATAATAGACATATGTTTAGGATTTGGAGTAGAGGCAGATATAAATGAAACATGGGGGAGTGTCTTGTCTTGCTTTTATATAGTCATATCCTTGAAAAATAGGTACCTATAGCTATTCAAATTAGATATAGACATGACCTTTTCAAATCTAAGAATGTGTGGATTTTGTTCTTATAATGAGCCAAGTTGAAGATGGTGTAGAGTTTTAAGGAAGAGATCTTGTGGTTGGAGAGTGTAGATGGAGTATTAAATGCATTTTCAAGGTTTTCAAAGAGTTTTTTTTTTAATAGATCATGACTCATCATCTTAAAACAAGTTATTGTCTTCTAGTATGTTTCTCAGCCAATGAGGGAGCTTGAAGTCTATTAGGACAAATAAAAATGAAGGATTAGTCTTGATTGGATCAAAATGTAGTTGAGAATTCATTAAAAGGTGGTGGAAGCTCATTAATCACTTTCTAATGGCATGCCGCCCTCGCCCCCCGCGCCCCCCGCCCTCTCTGTCTCTCTCTCTTTTTCCTATATTCCCATTTTTTCCCATTTGGTAAGATATACTCACTTGAGACATTGTAAGATGTGTCCTTAGTTTGAAAAGGCTAAACCCTATCAAAATTTGTAAGAACTACCTCTTGAATTAATTAAACAATTTCTATGTATCTTTTGCCTTTGAATAGTGTTTAGAAAGCTTGTGCATGTGGCCTTGTGAAGGAGATTCTTCCATCACCATTTTTCTTCTTTATTACCTCTTTTAAGGGACCTTCAAGCTACTTGCATGTCTGAACTTATGTTATTTTTTCCATTAATGGATGCTTTGTGTGAATATTAGAATTCCTCTTTGCTTCTTTGATTGCTTGGTGAACCTAGTTCATGAAATACTTATGTAATTAGTTAGTTTGTGAGATTGTGTGAGACAATATTGGATTATGTTGATCTAGTGTTGGTTTCAAGCTTATGTGAGTATCATTTATATTTGGTACATGACCTAGCTTTCTTAGTAATCATAAATCCCTTTTTCTAACCCTTTTCTAATTAGTATCATTAGTTTAGGTGATCCATCAAGAGGATGTCTGCCTTCTCTGGAGGTTCAACCTCATCATAGGATACCCATAGCCTGACGTTGTTCCCATTGTGTAGTTTAGTTGGAGAGAGCCCGAAGAACCCTCTCTGAGGGTGTAAATTAATGTTACAATAGTTGCATTCCTACTTAAAATGTCAACAGACCTATTAAGTCGATGCGTATAGAGGGATCCATACTTCTAATTGTAAGTTGTAATTTACAAGTTAAAATTTTATTATAGTATTGTTTTTCTCACTAAAACTTCCACTTTTGCACTTTATTTCAAATATTTTCATTGCTTTTCCTTTGTGGATCTTCACAGGCCTCCATGTGGACTTATAAAATATTAACATGGCTTTTCTTTGCTAGCGTGTACAACAAATTGTAGACCTTGAGTTATAATTTGCAATTTGCAAACTGAATTTTGTATTGTGAGATTACATTTCCCTCAAAAACTTCTGTAGACTTGGACCACCACACTTTGACACCTTATGAAAATTTGTTTACATTGACTTCTTATTTCAACATTTGTGTTGACCTTTAAAACTTTCATTACACTCTTTGTTTATGACATGTTGTGTTGGGCCTTGGGGATTTGTTTGCACATTGTAAATTAGAAATTTTAAATTACAAATCAATATTGCATTCCCCTTCAAAATATCTACTCTTGTGTTTAGAGCGTGAATCTCTACTTTTTGCATTAACTTTTAAATTTTTTTGCTACAGACCTCTGGGTGACGTTTGCATTTTGAAATTTGTAAATTAAACTTGCAATGCAATATCTTATTTCCCTCCTAGAGTCCTGAGACCTTTATTCTTTTGCAACAGGAAATATTTAGGCTTAGTATTTTTTTTAATACTTAGTCACTATTTTAATCTTCCTAGCTCAATACCACCACAGACCCTATAATGCACACATTAAAAACATGAAATGTTAAGTATTATTTGAAACCCATTTTTACAGGGTTTTCACAACATGATTGTAGAAGCAGGGCTTTATTCTGAATGAACACTTATGGATTTCCTTTCAGGGGGAAAAAATTATACTTTTGGACATTCATATCTCATTTCAAAAAAGAGCACAAATTTCTCAGGCAGATTTGGGCACTAACACTAGCTCTCGCTCGAGGATGTAAACCCCTTGTGGGTGTATGAAGAATCCCAAAAATCAAGATTAGGTGGCTATCCCTTGGGCCATGGATTTAGAATTTTAATAATTTATCAATAAACACCCATTGAAAACTCAACGAAATGAGGGGGGACCAAAAAAAATAGATCAGGAGGATCTGAGAATAAACATATAATAAAAAATAGTAAAAAAAACTATATAAACAAAGCCCAACATAGAAGGGTAACAAAATAACAAGACTATACACTACATTATTTTGCACAAATATGAACTTAGTGAAGGAAGTGTTTTAGATGTTTGCTATTTATGAATAGTTTCAGTATCTCACCATCCAGGTCTCTTATGAATAAAGTATGTTCCCCAATTTTACAATCAATAGAATAAGGGCCCATCTATAAGGCATCAAAATTTCCATGTTTGCCTTTCTCCTCATGTCTATTGTACCAAAGTAAAACCAAATCTTCTATCTAAAAATTTCTTGGAGTGACCTTTTTTTTTAATATTGTTTTGGAGTCTTTACTTGAACTTTATGTCTTTCATGAGCTTGTCTTCTAGTTTCATCAAGCTCAATAATCTGGTTCATTTTTCTTTCAAGTGGTTAACTTCGTCATCTTATTCTAGATGTTGCATGAATTGATAGGTTGGCAACTGTAGATTCATAGGTAAAATAAGTTGAACTCCATAAACAAGCTCAAAAGGGATCTTACCTATAGCTCTCTTAGGTGTAATTTTATCAGCCAATAAAGCAAATTTCAGCTGTTCACCCCAATTTTTGTTAGCTTCCAAAGTTATTCTAATGATTTTAAGCAAGTATTTATTACTGGATTCTAATTACCCATTCCCTTGAGGGTTGTAATTGGAAGCATAAGTTAATGTGATCCCATATTATTTACACAATACCACTAAAGGTTTAAATCTAAAACTCATGGTTTTGTCATAAATTATCTTGATAGGCACACCAAACCTACAAATAATGTGATTCAATAGAAATTCCATGATCACCTGATGTGTGGTCTTCTTTGTATAGACTGCCTCATCCCATTTTGTGCTGCCTCACTTGCAACCAATATCCACCTATGCTTAGTGCTTGATGTATCAATGATCTCCCCAATGAAACCATTCCCCATTGTCTAAATGGGCCTTTAATTGATATAGGTTATGGGGGAAAGAAAACTAGATGCTTTCAACCTTTCAACAAAGCACCGACATTTCTCACAATTTCTTAATGTTTGTGCAACATATTTGAATAGTGATGACCACCAATAACTAACTCTTAGAATCTTATGGACTGTGACTTTAGGTGTAAAGTGACCAACACATACTCCACTATGAAAGTGTTTAATTAAATCAATAATTTCTTCTTCTACCAGGCATCTTAAGAGAACCCCATATGGATTCTTCCATGCCAATCCATTTTAAGTCAAGAGATACTTTTGGGATACAAGATTAAGATTTCTCCTTTAAATTATTATCCAAGTTAGGGGGACAATTCAAGCTTTGAAAGTAATAAGCAATGTCCCTATACCACAAAGACATGTTAACTTGACTCAAATAATAATCAGTATTAAAAACAACATTGTTTACCTCCACAGCTTGTAAGTTGGTCTCAGCCATGAGCTTGGATAAGCCCATCCCTCTCACTATCTTGGTAGTTTGGATCTCCATGCCATACTCTTGTATCTTTTTGACCCACCTACATCTCTGGCTTGATACTTCAATCTGAGTCAAGATTCCTTAATCATTGTATGTAGGACATATACAATAATATTTGAACTTAGAATGTAAGGTCTAAACATTTTAACAATTTTCAAGAGAGAAAAAACTTGATTTTCCATGATATTATAATTTAGTTTAGATCCCTGCATAGCTTTACTAAATAAATTTATGGGCTATTGATGACTATCATCATTCTTTTGCAATATAACATAGCTACAATACTATGGGATGCAAAAGAGAATATTTAAAACTCCTTAGTATAATCAGGACTGGCCAAGATAGGGGCATACTTCAAGGCTATTTTGATTTAATTTAAAGCTTGTATGGTCCTCACCATTTGATGGTTTGGTTTTTTTTCAGAGTATAGGTAATAGCCAGAGTGATCTCTACAAAGTTGGACACAAATCTTCTTACAAAGTTGATTTGTCCAAAGAAGGACTGAATTTCCTTTTTGGATTGCAAGATAGGCACTTTGTTAATGGCTTTCACTCTCTCTAGATCAATCATGACACCATCCTTAGTCACTATGTGTCCCAACAACTTGGCCTTTTATACTTTGAAGTGACATTTCTTAGGATTAATGGAAATACCAAATTCTCTGCATCTAAGGAATACTTTTTTAGATGCTCCAAATATTCTTTTCTATTTTTTAAGTACACTATAATGTCATCCTGATACATAACAATAAACTTGTTAATTACCCTTACAAAAGCAACATTCATAGCTCTCTAAAATGTTGCACTGACATTCATTAACCCAAAAGGAATCCTCATATAGACATAAGTTCCATAAGACATTGTAAACGCAGTTTTAGGCCTCTCAGATTCTTTTGCCATAATTTGGTTATACCTTAAAAAACCATCTAATGTGGACAACATATTTGATCTTGTTACACTCTACAACAAGTTATCCATATCAGGTAAGGGGTAATTATCCTTCAAAGAATCTCTATTTAAATTTATAAAATCCACACACAAGCGAATGTCACCATTCTTATTTCTTGCAGGACTAAGTTCGCCACCCATGATGAATACCTAATGGGATGAATAATCCCACCATCTCTTAATTTATTTAACTCTTCCCACATGTTGGTGGCCAAGATGGGGTTAATAGGCCTTTGCTTTTGTCTGAAAGGTTTGTTGTCAGTCTGTAATGGGATGACATGTTGAAACAGGTCTTCTCTATATGATTTTATTTCATAATAAGATCAAGCCAAGTAATACTGATATTTAAAAAATTACATGTAGGCTTGTTTTTATTTTGAACTTAAGTGAGTACCAAGCCGAACCTTTCTTGGATTTTTTTTAGAGCTCAAATTACATTCAGTCACATCTCTTGAGATAAATAGATCTCTAGTTTTAATTCCATCCACTCCAAAAGATGCCTCTAAACTCACCAGTCCTCTTAGGATGGTATTTATCTTCAACTGAATGATATATTTCTCAAACAAGGTTTCTTTCCCATCACAGATTTGGACTATGGATTCCAAGTTTGTAATCTGGTCTTGAAATTATTCTTCAAAATTGAGAAACCTTTGGATTTGATCAACATCATAAAAAACTTTCCAATGATGAATGTTGTCTAGGATTGAAGGTCTGACAAGTACCTCCACTTGATACTGATAGTAAGGGTTCATATTCTCACTTTCAAACTAAGCACCCGACCCTGCAAGTTTGTCAGCTTCTCATTGAAACTTCTATCATGATATCAAGCATTGAAAGTGTTAAAGAATTATAACAAATCTCATACAACATTTTTATATTATTTTAACCTTTTATTTTTGGTGGCATAATCATTTCAAACCTACTTAACCACTAACTCTGAATCACCCTTTACAATCAAACTTGTAATTCTATGTTTTCTGGAAATTCTCAAACCAAGAAATAGTGCCTCATATTCCACAATATTTTTAGTGCACTCAAAAAATAACTTGAAAAAAACTTAAAAGTTTTATTATTGGTGGAATAAAATATAACCCCATCTCCATTTCCAAGATTGGAGCAAGTCTCATCAAAACACATTCTCCAAACGTCATTACTTTCTCTGTTATATCCAGCATCAAGAACATCAAATTTTTCAACATAATCAATGTTTCCAACAAAGTTATCCAACTCCACATCAGTGTACATAACATCATTTAGATCATGTTTTGGATCTTCAAGTACATGTAACATTCTAAGCTCTCTATAAAGCTTCACGATCTCACCCTCCAAAGGAATTATGGCATAAGACAAGTCTATTTGAACACTACCACCCATGTTGGCAACCCATTTTCTTGACAATATCATCCCCCACTTGGGAGGACAATCCACAACTACCACATCCATGTTTAGAAACTTACCTGAATGAACTATCAATTGCACTATTAATCCTTTAACTTGTCCAACAACTGGTACCTCTCTTGAGTCCATGGCATATCACTTGCCAAAAGTAGATGCTATTTTTACTCCAAGATATTTAAGGACACCCAGGGGCATCACATTGCAAGAGGCTCCATAATCAAACATACAATTGTGAACAATCAAACTATTAATCAATAGGGTAATAAATAAGGGGTCAACATATATATGAATTTCTATTAATGTAGTCACCAAATAAACCTTTGGATTTGGTTCAATAACCTCATGCGAATCTTCATTATCATCCAAGAGTTTTGGGGGTGAAGTAATCTCATTGGCAAATGTACTCTCATTAAACTCTAAATACTCAAATGCCCTCCTTTGGTGTTCTGGTATGCTTAGTAGCTCAACAAGTAGGCTAATGATTTTTGATTGACTAAATACTTGGGCCATATCAAATACGTTGTATTGAAGAAGGGGAGTATTAGGAGGAAAGGTGATAACACCTTCAATAAGAATACAATCATTTAAAGTTAGAGGTGGAACAAGATGGGACAAACTAGCATTCCTAACAACATTTTTCAAGGGTGGGTTTTGTCTTAAATCATTTGTACCCTTAAGAATATTAGATAACAAAGGTTATTTATTCTTGGCTGCAACACCTCTTTGTTTGATAGTTTGGGAAGATGATGATAGTTTGGAAAAACCAAGGACCTATTTGGTTTTCTTAACTTCTTTACTTTTATCCCCTGCCCTTGAATTTGTAGGAGTAATCTCTTATGGAAAATCACCTTGTTGCTTACTTCTCAAGTTATACTCTTTCTCTTGGGAAACTATTGCATTAATTAATAATTGTCTATCCTCAACTAAAGGAATTCCCCCATCATACTTTTTAATCATCATAGATCTTAAAACTCAAAGTCATGATTGGGTAACTCATATGCTTATGTCATATTTATATCACAAACAAATTTGAGAGTTGGGACACATACCTTTTTCATTGCACTCTAAAATTGATCAATGATGGTAGCACTCAACAATTCTATGGAGGCAGACATTTTACTTCGAAGGATTTGACAATCAAACATCATAATATTATCAATTTTAGACACATACTCAAGCTACTTTGCATCTTCATCCATTGTTTCAGTAGTATCACAAGGAAGATGGGGGAGGAACATTTATCACATGAATTAATGTCAAGGTCATGGCCTAAAACATTACCCTTGGTGTTTAACAAATTAGGAACCTCCTTCCTAGATCCTCTATTCTGATTTTGGGCATTTATTTCATCTCAAGCAGGTCTCTTCCCTTTATCATTATGTCTAATATGGAAAGATGATCTCCCTTGTGCTTGATTCTAATTTTGAGATCTCTCTTCACTTGAAGATCCATGAGGAATCCCCTTCTCAGCTCTAGCCAACTTGTATGACATCTCCTTAACAATAGTAGCTAAGGTTTTCATAGTTTCCTCAAGGTTGGCAATCTTATTAGACAAATTTTTTTTAGGATTGGTCAACTTTACATTATCCTATTTGTTCAAAGGCTTCCCCACAACGTTTATATTATTCTCAATTTGGATGGCCATGTTGAATGCTAATCTTAGATTTGTGGGAGCCTTATCTCTCAAGTAGTATGCAAACTTCTTATTAAATGCATCACAATATTTGATCAAGCAAACAATATCACTTAGCCTGATATTATCAGGCAATATCAGCATAGTCTTATTAAACCTTGTATTGAATTCATGCACACATTCATTTGGGTTCTTTTTTATGTTTTCAAATTCTACTAGGAGAAACCAAGGATCAATTCTATCACCATACTATATTTTAAAAATATTTTTCATTTCTTATCATGAATCTATGCATCCATGGGGAAGAGAATTAAATCATTCACATGCATCTTCTTCTAATACGTGCACAAAATTTTTAATACAAACATCCTCATACTCAACTTCATAATCTTTAATTATAATGTGAAATGCTCTCAAATGCTACTCTCCAGTCATTGTATTATTCCCTTAAAACTTAGGGATTCGATTCCTTACCTTATTTAGAACTTCATTGGGATAACCCTCCATTTCATCAAAATTAATAGGTATGAATCTAGGAATCTTGAATGTAGGATGTTCATTTTCATCCTAATCTCTATGTCTCATGTCTGGTTGTTTAGTGGGCTCAAGATCAGATGATAAAGGGCTATGAGAGGGGTGAGTGAGGTGGACATGGGGGATCAAACATAGGAGGAGATTCAGCTTTTGAGAAGGTGTTGAGTAATAAAATGGATTATAAGACCCTAGGTTATCAGTAGAACTATGATAATCTTTAATAAAAGGAAGTTCAACAAAAAGAAGTTCAGGTGTACTAGAATCATGATGATTTAAACACTCATTTCTTACAGAACTTTGTCATTAAATTGGTCTCCAAATTTGTTTCCTTTTATGATGAACACTTAACTCAAAGACAAATTGTTTTTTAGTCACCTTTGATGGAAGATCTCAATCCTTCCCTTTTTGCAAATAAGAGAACACTCAAAACTCAATTAGTTAAAATGGGCACTGATCTTTCAAAACTAGATAAAATGTTGGAGTCACCACTAAAAGAAATATTTTAGAATAGAATAGATTATAAATAAATAGTGATATATTCTGAAATTACACTTTCTAGTAATTAGTGATGAGAACTCCCTGGTAATGGTGCCAACAAAGTGTTGCACATTTGATGGCCCAAAGTAGTAAATCAGACTCAAATAACCTCAAATTTCAAACACATGAGATAATATAAGTAAACACTGCTTAAAACTACTCAACAAAGGTCAATTGATCAAATCTTTCAATCCCTAGCAATGCAGGTTCCAAGGATCTTAGTCCACAACAACGGTGCCAACAAAGTGTTGGTTCCCAGTTATACACCTCTAGGATTTAGCCTTACACACTTGAGAAGATGGTAAATAAAGATGATAAACTTGAATTTTGTTGTTATAGCTGAGGAAGGGTTTGACATTTGGATGGACTGAATACAGATAATAACTAGAAGACACTGACATAGGGTATGGTTAGTTCCCTACTACTTCTAGCTCTACCTAAACCAAGGTGAGAGGACCTACGAGGTATCTTGGTCATAAGGAGGGATACTACAGTTTAATCTCTACAGGATTATTGACACACATAAATTTGACCAAAGCAAAATCAAACTTGCATAGTCCACTCAGGTAGAGTTGTCACACAAAATGAACAAATGCTTTCAAATCAGACACAAGCTACTAAAGACAGATAAAATATGATTATAATCTTCATTTCTAAAGAAATTGTTGATAACTAAGGGCCAAATGGAAAATTACAATGCTAATATTTAAATATCAATAACAAACACATTTTAGATATACAACGTTCATGCATCTGTAGGCAAATAACACTAAGAATATTCAACAACATGTATTATTTGTAGAGGTAGGAAGGTAGGACAAGTTAGGCATAGTTATAAAAGTTGTGGTGGTGGATTTCAACACTGAGAATTCCTTTAATATCCATTTTATCATTCATTTCACGATGTAAAATACCAATAAATAAGGTAAAGAAAACTATCAAGAATGGTTTTTATTCATTGATTACAATCCAATGCAAACATTCAAATCAGACACAAGCTACTAAAAATAGATAAAATATGATTATAATCTTCATTTCTAAAGAAAT
Source organism: Torreya grandis (assembly GCA_037957365.1). Taxonomy (NCBI): domain Eukaryota; kingdom Viridiplantae; phylum Streptophyta; class Pinopsida; order Cupressales; family Taxaceae; genus Torreya; species Torreya grandis. The sequence continues at coordinate 1,099,464 of JARHVA010005405.1, forward strand.
TGCTGATAACTAAGGGCCAAATGGAAAATTACAATGCTAATATTTAAATATCAATAACAAACACATTTTAGATATACAATGTTCATGCATCTGTAGGCAAATAACACGAAGAATATTCAACAACATGTATTATTTGTAGGGGTAGGAAGGTAGGACAAGTTAGGCATAGTTAGAAAATTTGTGGTGGTGGATTTCAACACTGAGAATTCCTTCAATATCCATGTTATCATTCATTTCAGGATGTAAAATACCAATAAATAAGGTAAAGAAAACTATCAAGAATGGTTTGTATTCATTGATTACAATCCAATGCAAACATTCAAATGATCACTAAAACATATGAAGCATACATTACAACTAAATTTTCAAGCACCTTCTCCTATCAAATCCATAAATCCAGGGTGTCCTTAAAATACTATCAACAACACACTCCCAAATCACAATGTATAAATGAATTTACAATCAAGATTCATGCTTAGAATGACTACTATTAAGTGACATTAAACCAGATACCCAATCAAAAATGCATAAAGAATGTGCCATTACACTTCATTGACAAGAAAAAAAAATCACAGATGGTTTCCATTAACTTGAAAATAGATCTTAGATACATAAATATTCAGAATATTAACATGGTGAAAATCATGGTCGATTTGCTCTAAAATAAGGGAGACATATACAAAATACTCTCAAAGTTTGCTAATGACTGTACAAATGCAATCACCTTAGCAAAAGAATAAAGAAACATAACAAGAGCTCAAAAATAAAAAATCCAACCTAATAAAATCCTCTATTAAGAGGACAAGCGCGCTTTACTTATACAAAATTTCTCACCCAAAATATTCCTAGAAGATGCTCCATCTAGAAAATGCCTTTGAATATGCCTGGAGATTCTCTTGCTTTACAAGGTGATCATTCTAGTAACTGGTTGTCTATGTCATGATGAAGTTTGATATGCCCATCTAGAGATTTGATGCAATTAAGCTTGAGGGAGAATATTCTTCCTAGGTGCAAAACAAACTCTTGTCTTCTTGTGAAACCATTTTACCCTATTATTAACTAATCATTTGCCCACTCAGGTTAATGATGAGTTTCCAGCTAAAGATTTGATCACTTTTTTCCCTACAAAGAATAAGGAATGAAATAATGGAGGGAAGAACAAAGAATAGGAATTCTATCTCATTCTGGCCAATCATTTTTAAACTCATGCCTCCATGATCACTGCCCTTCTCTTTTGCTATAAAAAACTAAGGTTTTCATCACATACCTTAGTCATAAACATGCTTGTAGCACTAAAATCACCTTCTCAATCTCTGTCACAATCCTTTTCTTACCTTTGCTTTTGCCCTTTCCCATTCACATTTTATTTTTCCTTTTAGGGTTGCCACTAAATGAAACGTGAACCATTTTTTCCCTTCATTTTGCCTTGGTAGGTTTTCGGAACCCAACTGTAATTTTACACTTTTCTATCCTTGGTGGGATTTCAAACCCCATTTACACTTTTACACTTTCTATCCTTGGCAGGCTTGCTAAACTTGCATGCACATTTGCAACTAGTAGGATTTTGAACTTCTCTAGCACTTTTGCATATTTGCAGACTTTCAAAGTTTGTTTGCACTTTTACAAAACTGCAAAAGTGCATGACAAACCTAGATTTATGCCTATTCCTTAGTCAACATTTTTATTTGAAAATCTATTTTTCCTTTAGAAATCTCTGTTGCAACTAGACACCATACTCATATATGGATTATCTACAATGTCTATATTCAGCACATCCATTTTAGAACATTACAATGCTACATCATCTCATTATGCCAATCCCATTTTTTATTCACTAAGTCATCCTTCATATCTAATACCAGTTACATCATCACCAGATGCATCTAAATCATCAAGGCCTTCCTCATTTGGAGGCATGTAGTAACCAGTAAGGTGTACACTAGTAGGACACAAAATAAAAAACATGATTTCTTCTTCTTCAAACTATATATTTAAGGAACATGTCTCTATTTTTTATAGGTAACAAGGAACACAAGAGAACTTAGGTCCATCACCAACATCATATTACACAAAGTGCTTATCCCTTGAAGAACCAAGCCCTAAAGTGGCATGGGTAAAGGAAGTCTTCCCTTTTGAGAGTCATTAATAAGAGTAATTAGTTTTCCTCATTTAACTTCAACACCCCAAAATTCCATTTCAAAGTCGGTACAGAACGGAGCAGCCGCTACTTTACACACAAATTACAAGATCTATTCTAATGCTTTCTTACAAAAGTAGTTGCTTATTTTGTTTATACGAACACATATCTCTATAACAAACTCATGTTCTTCTTCACTCCTACTAACTCCTTTTATAAGAGTGGATGAAGGATCACATATAATAAGGGAAATCATGACATCTATTTATATACTGTCTACTAACAACATTCTCCTCTGAACTAATCATGACATAAATACCAGAAATAACATTACCAATTCTTCCATAGAGACAATCCTCCATCTCTAGTGTTGGCAAAAACTAAATTTCATCCCTTTCACTTTTTTAAACTGCTCATTAATACCATGACTCAAACCTAAAAATGGACCAAGAGATAGTTTTTGAGAGGCCCCTTCACGAGCACTCCAACATGCATTTATAAACACACATTCATATTGAAAAGAACCCTCTTGTCCTTGGAAGACATGTGGACCTTTTATTTGGTGGGATTTTAGAATTCAAACTTCTTGGTGAGTTTTTGAACATGTTGTACACATTTATAATTTGTAAATGTGTAGGATATTCCCCAAGCTCCACTATTTATTAGTTTAGTCAATGCCCTTTGAAAACTTTTCTTTGTAAGTTATCCACTGTGGACTTCAGGATTCTAACTATAATTTGCAAATTTTAATTTAAAATTACAAATGCTATGTTTAATTCTTGCTTAAAATGTCCATAGACTTATTAAGTTGACACGTACAATGGGATCCAGACTTCTAATTTCAAGTTTCAATTTAAAATTTAAAACTGTATTCTAGTATTGTATTTCCTGCTAAAACTTTTGCTTTTGCATTTTCTTTCAAATATTTTTGTTGCTTTTCCTTTGTGGACCTCTGCAGGTCTCCATGTGGACTTATAAGATATTAGCATGAATTTTATTTTCTGGCGTGTATAATGGATTGCGGAATTTGAATTGAAATTTGTAATTTGGAAGTTGAAGTTTGCATTATGACATTGCATTTCCCTTGAAAACTTATACATACTCGGAACATCACATTTTGACACCTTATGAATTTTTTTTTGTATTGACCTATTCTTTCCACAATTGTGTTGACCTTTAAATTTTCTATTACACTATTTGTTGATGACACATTGTGTCGGGCCTTGGGGATTTATTTGCACATTATAAATTAACAATTTTAAAATTGCAAATCAATGTTGTATTCCCCTTCAAAATCTTCACTCTTATCTTTAGACTATGAATCTCCACTTTTTTGCATTGACTTTAAAAATTTTTGCCATGGACCTCTGGGTGACATTTGCATTTTACAATTTTCAAATTAAACTTGCAATGTAATGTCATATTTCCCTCTTGAAGTCCTGAGACCTTTATTCTTTTGCAATGGGAAATATTTAGACTTTTTTTTTTTTAATACTTAGTCACTATTTAATCTTCTCAACTCAATTCCACCACATACCCTGTAATGCACACATTAAAAACATGAAACCTTAAGTATTAATTGAAACCAATTTTTATAGGGTTTTCACAACATGATTGCAAAAGCAAGACTTTATTCTAGATGAACACTTGTGGATTTCCTTTTAGGGGGAAACAATTATACTTTCAAACATTCATATCTCATTTTAGAAAAGGGCAAAAATTACTCAAGCAGATTTGGGCACTAATAGGATGCATTTAAATGCCTACGACTTCGAATATGGGGCTAGATAGAGTGTGAATGAAGGTCATTCTTGAGTTTATATGCCCATCCAGACATGTATGCAAAGATGGTTTTTTGATTGGGCTAATGAGTCAAGAGATATGAGACCTACTAACCAACATTTGGTCCCTAAAGTGAGATTTAGTTGCGAGAGAAAATGTGTCATTATTTCTCCCTTATCATGAGCGGCATAAAATTATTCAAAGTGTGATCAAAGGAATCACAAGTACAATTGTAAGAGCTGATGGTTCATTCCTACCAATCATGGTTCACCTACAATGCTTGTGCAAAGTTTAATTCATTTTTCCACTTAGGGACAAGAAGATTCTCTTAAGGGATGCATCTAACTTCATGTAAATTTTGACTCTGAGGCACAATGAAACATAGATGAAGGTTATTCTTACATTTATACACTCATTTGGATGTGTCCACAAAGGTGTTTATTGATTAGGATAATGAGTCAAGAGATATGTGACCTACTGACCAAATTTTGGTCTCTAAAGAGAAATTTGTCTGCAAGAGAAAACATACCACCATCTTTCCCTCATCTTGATTATAGATAATAATCTATAGGGTGCTTAGAGAACTCACCTATGTAACTCTAGGAGCTGATGGCTCATCTCTACCCCTCATGTTTCACCTATACTGCCTAGACAAAGTTTTAATCCATTTTTCCACTTAGGGATGAGAAGATTATCTTAAAGGACACATAAAGTTGCATGTATATTTTGAGTCTAGGGCTCAACAAATGGTAGATGAAGGCCACTTATACATTTTTCATGCCCATCCAGATGCATCTATGTAGATGGTTTATATATTGGGCTAGCAAGTCAAGAGATACACTTTTTAATGAATAACTTTTGGTCCCTAAAGAGAGATTTGACTGCAAGATAAAATTTATTGTTTTTTCTCTCATTTCAAGTGGCAAAAAAATACTCTAAGAGGTGCTCAAATGACTCTCTCTTATAACTGTAGTAGATAATAGTTTGTCTCTACCCCTCATAGTTTTCCTACAATACATGCACAAAGTTCACTCCATTTTTTCACTAAGGGAAGAAAAAATTCTCTTAAGGGATGCATTTGACCAACTACAACTTTTAAATCTTGGGCTAGACTTATGACAGAGGAAGGCTATTCCTACATTTATACACCAATCTAGACATGTCAGTGAAGATTGTTTGTTGATTGGGCTAGCAAATCAATATATGTGTTATACTGACCAACTTTTGGCCACTACAGAGAGATTTGGCTACAAAATAAAACATGGTACTATTTATCCCTCATCTCGAGTGGTATAAAATCCTTTAGGGGGTGCTCAAATGACTTGCTCGTGCAACTGTAAGAGATAATGGTTCATCTCTACCACTCACAATTCTCCTCTAATGCATACCCAAGTTAGTTAAAGAGACAAGCAAGTTGGTTTGGGAGAGAGTTCCAACTATAAGAGAACATGCTAATAGAAAATTCAGTTCAACTAAGAAAGAGGAAAAGAGAGCCAAATTCATACAATATTGATGTACATTAATGAAATCGTCACTTTATTTATTCATTTTAATGATATATTGTTTATTTTTTTACTCCATATTTATTTCATTTGAGTAAATATTAGGGAAAACTCCATCAAATTTGTGATTTTTTGGTAAAAAGTACTTTACTAGACTACCACAAGGTTTTTTATAGATTCTACAACTTTAAGAACTATTAAAATGGAATGGACTATTGGAAAAAGTTGAGTTGAAATCAAGGAATCTTTGATAGGGTTTAGAAATTAAAACTATCCCAACTACCATTTAAAGTTTTGTTGAGATTTTAAACTTAACTAAATGAGATATTGAATATATTATGTAAGGTATGAAAAAGAAGGCATCAATATTCTCTTTCCATTTACCCAATGATGCCATTCAACAATATAATAAATGATTAATGGCTTAATTTCATTTGTTTTCATGTAAGTTTCTATTGTATGCATTTTCGTCATTTGCTTCATGTAAGTTTTTATTTTATGTATTTTGATTGTGTTCTTTAATTTCTATAATTTGATTAAGGGTTTTATTAATTTATGCAAATTTCCATATAGTATAGAGTGCATTTATTTCCTCTTTTAAATCATGACTTTATCTTCTTAGAATTTGTAAATTTAATGGCATTTTACCACTTGTGTTGCAGTTTATGAAAATAATTTATGTTTGTTGTAGAGATATTGATGCATGAAAATGCAGAGTGCTTTTATATCAATAAATTCTTGAAAGTATAATCATAGTGTGTACCTTCTATTATAGATATTTAGGAGTTTTGAATAGGGGATAAATATGAGTTGTGTATGTTTGATCTTATGCTTATGAAACTTTGGGGTTGTAGAGAATGTTAATATTAATACTTCTAAACCAAAATTATTTTAGAATTTTACCAAATGTGAAAATTGATACAATTTTATATAAATGTTATTTAAATCTATGGAAATCAAATCACATTGATATCATATATTTTAGTGTTAGCTAATTTTATACTGCACAAATTAAGACCTTAGCCAACACTTAAATGGCACTATGCATCAACATATTAGATATTTTAGGCCAATCTCCCAAAGTGAGTGATGGTTTAATTGTAACCATTTGATTAAGAATACACATAAAAGTTTACATCACATATAGATGAAATTAACATTAAGAAGTAAGATAACACTAAAAACCCATCACATAGATCAACAATAATAACATATATATGCACAAAAAAAGAACTCTATTATGTTCATTATAACATCATTACATCAAAAACATGAAAGCTAAACATTATAACTATCCATTCATTAACACAACCATGCTTGAAAATTTCATTTGAGAATAAATTCAAGAAGGATAACATGTACATAAAGAAAACACCAATACATAATATATATTGTTGTTTTTGCTGCGTACATGTTATCCTTCTTGAATTTATTCTCAAATGAAATTTTTAAGCATGGTTTTGTTAATGAATATAAAAACTAGGCCATATTGGGATGCAATATAGACCATATACATATAAAAAATGGGCTATATAGGCATACAAAATAAAGTGTGACTACAACTACCACTAGCACAACAAATATCTCTTTTAGTACTCATTGCCTCTAAATAAATTGTGCCTCATCTCCATACATGTAGAACCTAGGATGTCTCATTATAGGGAGAAACTCTGCTCTTAGCATGTGAATGATTAGATGTCTATGCCACAACCTCAGAAACCTATGGTGCCTGCACAACATAAAAACTAGAAAATTCAATGTATTCAAATGATTTATGGAAAATGATAGCATTGCCAAGAACTAAAATTTGAAATAAGGTGATTCTGGACTCATTTCATGCCACCTAAAGGGTTTCATAAGGTTGTGTGACATCTAATATATCAAATATGGAGAATCATATGGAGCATGCATATAGGTTTAGATCTAGATGTGCATACAAATCTAAATATGATGTAGCATACTTTTAATTGAAGTTAAAATATAAAATTTTACTATGTATTCTCACCAATCTCTATCTCTAAATCAGGTGGTGTTAGGGAGATACTGGATCTTCGGATGCAACTGCAGTCAATTATAGGTTGTTACGATCCATGCGGGGTATCCATAGCACTATAATCATCTATAAAACCAAAACATGAAATAGGTCAATTATGAATCGAATAAAATTAAACCTATTTTAAGATAAATCTAAATTATTCCTTCTACATAAAAAGAGACAATAATAAGGAATTATAATGTTAATTATAGTGTTATCATCACATTGTTTTAGTTTAGACAAGGTAATAATAGCGTCTGTCATCATCTATACAAACAAACAATGAAATAGAAAAATTACATAAATTATTTAAGATAGATTAAAATTATTTCTTCTCCACATAAAGGGAGTGAGAGAAGGATATAAAGAGAGAAAAATAGTAATAAGGAGAGGGAGCAAGAAATAATCAGAGGGAGAGAAAGAGAGAGTGAAAGGGAGAATGCAACATTTTCTCTCTTTCTCTCCCTCTCTCTTCCTATGTCTTTATCTCTCACAAGAGGAGGGGAAGGTTGAGTAAGAAAACACACAAACTATGGTGTATAAAAAATACTAAAAAAAATATAGAAATTTAACAATTTATTTTCCCAATCGAAGTGTACAGTATTGTAGTGCTAATCACAACCTCAACAACATAATCCAAAATAGCAGGGGCACTTAAAATATCAATTATTATGTATACAAGTAACAAATTAAATAACCTAAATATTAGTCAATTAAGTAAACATATACTAAAAGATAAACTTATATTTCTTTACATTCATGAGCAAACTATAATAAACTAATCCTGTGTATCAACTACACATGGTGAAACAACTAAGCCCTGCATGTCTGGTTGTGTGCTTATGGGAGGTGGTGAAGCAACTATAGATGACATATACTTTGGCATGCTAGTGACCTCAGGTACTGAAAAAACTATAGATGGAATACATTATTCTGTACTAGTGTTCAAAGGCCCTGAAGTAATTATAGATGACACATATTGTTACGTACTAGTGTGTTGTACAAATGCACATCTAGTTTCCACATGTGTGCCTATTAGATTTACCAATGTAACCCATGTATGTTTAACTTAAACAAGTGGTCCAATACACTTCCTCCCACATGATGTGCAATAATGTACATGAATTATAGGATGATTGTTAGTTATGCCACCATGTGAATTACCAACAATAGGAGGGACACTACTAGAAGTGCCACCAATTGTAGCTTGTTTATAAATTCTAAGTGTATGCATCCCATGGTCAATCATAACATGTGTGAGAATACTAATTACCTCAAGGATGTCCATTTGTGTACTATGATGTAAATGTTTTGAGATATAAGTATGTGTTATTATCCTTCTATTTCTTTATATTTGGTTTTGACAGTTTTTTTCACACTTGACACTAGGTTTATCAAATTAGGACCCACCTCCCCTACCTTAGGAGGCCTTCATGTCAAAATAATTTGAAACTTATTGTAAAATAAACTCAAATTAATTTAAAAAAAATAAAATAATAGAACCTCATTCTTATTGCATGTAGGCTCATTAAACACCATCCACCACCTATCTCAATTTTTTTTTAATCTCCACATGAATACAACAATCAATGTTAATGGGTTTGCAACTCATTGGTGGTGGTTCGATGGTTCTAGGCATAAGAACAAAACACATACTTTTTTTAAATTTTTTGATTTTTTAATATTCTCATATGATAATTTATCAGAATAATATTATTTCAATACCTCTCTTTGATGTAACATTGCATCAATTTGGAAAGTGATATTTCTCACTTCATTGTAAATGGCCTCCAATGTATCAAAAAGTGAATTATGTACACTATGACTTGAAAATTAATGCAAACTATTGATAATAATTTGTAATTAATACCACTTTGAATCATATTATTCATATAATTCAACGTCTTCTACACAGTTAAAATGCTAGGGATTTTCATCATGGTTTTGTTTAAGGTTTTCTTCAGGCAATGGGTCCATCAAATTAAGTATTTAAATTTTAAAAAATAAACATTTATATTAGGTATATTGAAGGTTTTCATGATATAAATGTAAATTTAATTTCAACACCCAAAATGCATCACAAAAAATAAATTTCAACCCCTGAACATGCCCTATGGGAAAAACATATCTGGGACTGTAAAGCAATGTGAAATATTGGTGGGGATGAAAGGAGAGTAAAAGCATGCACACCCTTCTTATTCTTCTAAAAAAATGAATGAAATAGAGGGTTGGGTAAATGGTAGTGTTTTTAACATTTACAATGGGTCTAGGCCATTTATTTTTGGGATCACACTTGAAAATATTTGCTTTGGTATATTTAAACAAAAGGGTGTACACACTTTACAAGAACTTAGATTTTTTTCTAAGAATGTCATGTCTTTTGTCCCAAAAAATTTTACATCTACCATACTTAGCTTTTGTGCCTCTGATCTTTACAATCTTTGAATTTTTTCGAATGCATTATGTAAAAATTCTATGTGGGATTAGATCATGAATTGAAATAGTTACATAGGATGAATCCCAAATTTACCAGATGCCTATGAATAATAGTTTCATCTACACTTCAAAAACTCATCTAAAGAGTTAGAGTCTGACTATTTTTTATCAAACCTTTGCGACTATGTCTGTAATTTAATTTTTTGTGTTTTATCACCTTTGAACCTATGAAAATGACATTGTCGTATTTCTCCTTGGTTCAAATTTCAATCTTGCACTTTTGATTAGAAAACCCTACAAAAGGGTTAGTATTTTGGGTTAACCTAACCTCATCTAATTTTTTTCAACTAGTTGAGCATTGTCTACATTTATAATACTTCGAAGAGGGATCAAACCACATGTAGTTATCCATTTAATGTGAGTGTGTACAAAGTCATGCAAAGGTAATTCTATATATTATTTTTCCTAGGACCTCTTTTGATATAAGCATGTAGAATATAATTTGACCTTAAAAAACTTTAGATTTTACAATGAAAAATGAGCTGAGTAGTGTGCACTTAGTAACAATGACTGGTTGTCCCCAATGCCTTCAAGGGGATTTGTATATGTAGAGTTATTAAATTTTAAATTTGGGAAACTAATGGCACACAAAGTTGACCCAAGAGTAATCAAATGTGTAAATGTGACTCTCTAAAAGGAAATGTGGCCAAAAGGAATTTGAAAAATGCTTTAGGACATTTTTTGGAATTTTTGAATGAGTTCATATGACATTATTATCCATAAATTATGGATTCATTTGAAAGCCAAGAAAAATTCAATGTTAGTTAAAATAGGACTAGAGATCCCTGTGACACATAAATAAATCTATAAATAGTAAAATCGAGGATTGCGTAGTCAAATAAATTCAAGAAGATAACAAAAGATAAGCACCAATGCACCAATAAGTTCCCTATTCATAATTTAGTATATACACATGTAAAGTCACATAGAAACATTGTGCTAACCAGACTCATATCAAATTTGGGTATCTACAAATGCCCCTCTTTAATCTAGTATTTAAATGCAACTACAAATATTAATTTAAAGGATAAAGAGATTGCAGACCTACATTGGCAATTGTGAACTTGCACCTTCCACTACTTTAGTGTTCCATAGTGTGCATGTGTTCTTACAATAAATGATGTATGTAATCAAATATATTACTTGACAAATGAAGTATAATAGTAATAAGAAATCAAAATATATTCAAAAGTAAAACTACCCCTACATGCTTTGGTACTATGTCACTCATATAGTATGTTCATGTTGCAAAAAGTGTAGATACCATGGCTCATCAATTGACCTAATCCAAATGGAGAAGGGGAATTTTAGTTTTGTTCATTTCATAGCTAGGAAAATGGATAAACTTATAAGCATTTTTTGGAAGTGGTGCTTAGGTCATTGAAGGAACAAAATCTCAACTGCACTCCTCATGTAATTAATCTTGACCTCAAGATGAAAGGTGGGAACCACATATCAAACTTGTGGAGTAATGCCTATAACATTAAGGGAAATGAACCTCAATTGAATTACTAATTTAATTGAATCCACCATTGTAGATGGACTTATAGATTCAAAATTCGCACTTATAAGTACCATTAATTTTATAATAGAGAACTGTAATAGTGTGTATGTGCACAAATGTTTATGCCCTATGATTTTGATGTAATTGATGCCAAAAATGTAAACTACAATAATATATGCATTAACTATGTCCATGCCTCCAATCCGAATAACCAATGCCAACATGTGGTATGGAATACCATTATTTTCTATTCACTTTGATGAATTTGATAATTTTGATAATCCTATAATATGTAACTTGTATGACATATGTGCTACATGCCCTAATTTATATAAAAATATAGCTTGTGTATTTGTATTTTTATTTGACATAGTCTAAAATAAATGAATCAATATGAATGATTGTAGTAATTGAGTACCTTTACCAGTTTAAATAATTGTATAAAATGAGAAATGCCCAATGTATGCCTCCTTTAGATATGAGGAATGAGACTATCAAATTGAACATGTCAAAAAAATTATATAAATAGATCATTGTGATTGTTATAAAACTGTATGCAATAACGTATGACCCATGTGAAATTAGAAAAGTAATGCACTTATTGAATATGATAATCTTGTTGTTTGAGTTTGAATATTTATAAATTCGTGTGTTGATTGGATCTTGAATAATTTACTTTCAAAATTGATTAGCCCAATTTTGAGGCATTTGTAGCTTGAACTTAGTATTGATTGACCTCAATGGATCCTTAAATTTGATACTAAATTCTTGGTGCAATTGCTTTGGTCATCTAACTATAGTAATAATTTTTATAGTAAATTTTAATGAATTCACAATAGATGTAGGAATGTTGCCCCCATTCAGTAGAATTATGATCAAAGTTTGTGTAAAGAGTATGTTCACAAATTTTATTTTTTATAAATTATCATAAATGCTCATGGAAATACTACCATGTGAAATAATGTCTTGAGTATGCTCTAACACAACTAATGGGGTGTGAATTTGATAAATGAATTTTGGGATATTGCATATACAAATTTGATAAGTGTTGGCAAATTGAATTTTTGTAATTTATAGCATAAATTCACTTCTTATAAATAGGTTGAGTTTTTAAGTTTTTACAATTCATTTGACCATTTTTTATTTCAATTTATGCTTCGAGTGTCCATAATTCCTCTATGATAATATGCAATTCTAATTTGGTTGGAAAATCTTGACAATGTCCTGCAAATGGATCAACTATTGGCCTTGGTATGTTTGAAATTTTCATATTTTTAGTTATTTTCATTATTTAAAAAATATATATATTTGGAAAACATTAAAATTTAAGTATTTATATCTATTTTTTAGAGTTTTTGGAGGCGTCCTCTGCTGGAAGGTAGTTTTCAAGTTTTGCTAAATCCATCCATGATTCTGATAGATTTGTTCAACAGAGTATAACTGATGATGAAGGTGACCTAATACTATAAATCAATCCATGACTTTGATATATTTATTCAACACAAGAGTATAAATTATGAAGTAGTTGCCCTAGTATTGTAAATAACTTGTGTATAATAATGAACCATGTATTTTTAACATATATAACTGAATTATGTTGAATATGATATCATTTTTGTTTATGTTTTTTCTAGAGAGATATGCATGTCAGAGAGTTATGTTATAGTAAACATATGGAGACTATGTGATGATTGAATATTACAACTATTGATTGGTAAATGTGATCTAAGAATTTGACTCAAGAGAGGATGGTTAGTATGATGTTAGTTACAAAATAAAAACAAAATGAAATAAACACATTAATAACATAACATCTGTAGGCCTAGACATTAAGGAGAGATTAGTTAACAAAAAAAATGAAAAATACAATGAAAAAGTAAGTAATGAAAATAAAATAATTCCTTCATCTTCTTTGGATGCTCTAAATGCCTTTGTAGTGGTAGCTTTCTTAGCTTGTGCTCATGAAGTCTTTAGCAATGGAAGCTTGGCTACCTCTATCTCTCTTTGACACATTTGGCTTGTGGCTTGGCTTAACTTGAAATCAATTTGACATTATAAATTTTCATAATCAAGTCCTTGAAGATATTTGAACATAATAATTTTGCACCAAAATAGCTTAAAAATGATTTTTATGGCCTCTCTATTTATAGATTTTTGGATTTGATCAGAATCAACCTCAACCATCCATCTCAAAATTGAGATGTGTGGTTGAAGATTAATTCAATTTTTGGAATTAAGTTTGTAATTATCCTCATCATAAAATTAGAAGAAGGGGTAGTTAAGAGGTATGGAGGGCATCATGGAAGGCATTGATGAGGCATGGAGGGCATGAACCCTGATATTTATGGCATTTATGGCCTAAGGATGTCTTCTCAAGAAATGAAGTCACTTGATGATGCAAATTTTCAATATTTATTTTTAAAAACAAGTATTCAATAAGTTTCCATGGAATTTTTGATTATGCCTTGATTTGAGTTAATTATCTCTTAAGCATGATTAATCACTTTGTGCATAAATTACTCAAATTGATCAGAATGCCTTGTTATTAGTCTAAAATTTGATTAGATTGAAACTAGAAGTCACTATCAAATGTGTTAAATTCATATTCACATTTAGAATGTTACCAATAATAAATAATGAAGGTATGCATCTTGTGTAGAATATTTGATAGAAAAGAGCAATTCAAAGCATATGGGTACAAAATTGGTATTTTGACTTGAACTGATTTGATCAAAGTTAGCTGACCCATAAATTGCATTCCCCCATTTAGGGATACCCTAGCCAAAATGGGCACTTGAATATGTCATTTTCATATCATTTAACATGTTTTAGTATTTTAAGGCCAAATTATGTATTTTGGATGAAAATTAGACAAAAACTTGATTGGAGGTTATTGGTCGCCAGTTTTAAGTGTCTATAATTTGCCCTTGTTTGGGAAGGCATTGCAAGCTATAAGAACAATAATGTCTTCTCAAAGAATGAAAAGGTCTTACATGCCTATAAATACAATGATAATAAACTAACTGTATGATGCCCCCTTAAGGAAATGGTTGGCAAAAGTATGTCGACAAACGGTCCCTTGATAAGAAGCAAAATGAGAGGACCAACGAAAAGAAAAATGATGGGGTGAAAACACAATAATAGTAAAAAAATATTCAAAATCATTAATAATGAAAGTAGGATGGTGTACAATGGTTTGCCCAAAGGCAGTTATAAGTATTGTACTCTAATGGTGGCAATGTGGTATGATAACATAGTAATTTACCCAAAAGAGGTTATAATCATTGAGAAGATGGAAATGCCCCAATTAGGACATATAAAAAAGATAACTTGCCCCTATATAGGTAGAAAAAGTAAAGTAGTGACAACATAATGATTTACCCAAAGACGGTTATAATCATTGAGAAATGCAGGTGGGATGGTGTGTAATGATTTGCCCATAGGCAGTTATAATCATTAGACCCTGATTATGACAAACATGATAAACTTGGTCAAGGATGATGATAACTGAACAAAGAGGGTAATGATGAATTAGAACAACCTATTAGTAGGGAGATGCTCGTTTGAACTAATAAAAGTTGAAATTCTTTCATGATTAATTACTCTATTTTGGATATGATTGGGATGAAATCGAGATGTTAGTGCCGAAGAGAGGCCGCTATTGCTAAATAGAATTCTTGAAGATGAGATTTATTATAGCACATGTCGGTAGGCATCATGATATAACATCATAAGGACTTAGTCAAAATATGCATGAGAACTGACTCCCATAATCTAATACTCAAAATAAAATAATGCACCAATGATAGAAACCATGATGACAATGTAAACATATGAATATGGATAGAATCAAGTGTAAGTGTTGGAAATGAATCACCTAATGACCACACATAAACTGAATCAAGGTAAACATAATGAAATCAAATAAATAGATAGACAAACAAACAAAATAAGTAGACAAACAAATAACACAATAAAAACCCTACAAACATTGCCCCTAGAAAATAGGTGATAACTTAACAAATAAATAAAATGGGGGAATAAAAAAATGAAAGGGGGTGGTTGAGTTGTCTCCATATGCACTAGGCAAGTGGACGTTGCCTACATAGTTCTATGGATGTAATATATAATAAAAAACTTCAGGCCAAATGTAGTTCTCTTGAGGAATGGGAAGAATATGATAACTGATGAAAACAAATACAATAGATGTGATAGAAGAAGATGAATGGTCTTACAAAATGACAAGTGCGTGAGAGGAAAAAACCAAAAAAAATGGAGAAACTAAATGACAAGTGATTTTCCTATAATTTAGTAAGGGTTCCCAAAATCTTTAAGGCAAAGAAGTGGTCAATGTTTTTGTTCTTTTTTAACAATTTTTTTTAATGTTTTTAAATTTTTTTGAAGTGTATCAACTAAATCAAGAATGACGAGACACCAAATAATTCAAGATCACAAAACAACAAGATCATTTAAATAAAATTTTCTCATAAAATGATGAGAGCGTGGCTTAGGTTGCTCACAAAATGACAAGAGTGTTTAAAAAAGTGAGAGCGTGGTTTAGGTTTATCACAAAATGGCAAGAGCATTTAAATGAAAATTAATTAAAAAATGATGAGAGTGTGGCTTAGATTTCTCACAAAATGGTGAGAGCGTTTAAACAAAGGTTGCTCAAAAAATAGAAAGATCATGGTTTGGGTTACTCGTAAAATGGTGAGAGCATTTAAATGAAGGTTACTCGCAAAATGGTGAGAGTGGCTTAGATTACTCATAAAATAATGAGAGCATGGCTTAGGTTGCTCAAAAAATGATGAGAGTGTGGCTTAGGTTGCTCTCAAAATGATGAGAATATTGGGAAAAAGGTAACTGAGTTGATCTCAACAAGTATTGAGCATTGCCTACATAGTCTCAGAGTAAGACCTCAAGTCACTATAGTTTCGCCATTACAATGAAAGAAGTTGACTAGTGTAGAATTCAATTTAAACAAAGCAGGCATAGTTGGTAAAAGGGCATAGTATGACATAGAAAGTAGTGAGTTGGTATGTCAATGTGTAATGTTGCCCCTAGTTTATCCATAGGAAGTTATAACTAGGACACAACGACATAGATCAATGGTACTAATTTGCTCAAAAGTGATTATAATTAGTAGCAAAACTAGTGATAAAAAGGAACAACAAATGAAGGATGCAACTACCAAAATTTTTGTCACACTATCCCAAAATACACTTTTTGTCTGAAGTAATTGAACCAACTGATGAAACTAATTAGATACCTTGATTCTAAAACTACATAATGAATGGAAAAAACCAAAGTTAAATGGGCTAGGTTTTAGAACACATTGGGTTGATAGAATGGAAGCAGAAAGTGGATATGATGAAGTTGACAAATAAGAATAGTATTTGTATAAAGAAGAATAGTGATAAAATAACATAACTGAAACAATCCTTACAAATAATACACCTTAGCATTCAAGCATAGTACCACTTGAGATGAATAATATTCATTAGCTTAAGACGTTCATCGCCATCTAGTGTGGCAAGCCTGTATGCTCCTGATCCATAATTTGTAGTGATGATGAAATGCCCTATACAGTTTGGTTTAAATTTTCTTTTATCCTTCTTCTCAGCTATCATATTCTTTTGGTTTTATTTAAGAACAAGATCACCAAGTTCAAATTTTATATACTTAACACATCGATTATAGTGGCCTTTGAGTCATTTTTAATATGCTTGAAGATTATTGAGCACTATTGTGCATTTTTCATCAAGTAGATCTAACTCTTGTAGGTGAGCTACTTGATAGTCATGATCATCCAAGACATGCTTGAAAGAGATACATAGTGAAGGCAATTCAACCTCAATGTAAAGGATGGCTTCAGTACCATAAACAAGTGAGTATGGAGTGGTTCCTATGGAGGTATGATGATTGGTATAGTATGCCCAAAGGTAAGGAATATTTAGAGGTACCAATCATGATCAACATCATTGAAAATTTTTTTGAGAATATTGATAATGGTTTTGTCAGATACCTCATCTTGGCCATTACCCTAAGGGTAATATTCTATAAAAAAAACGTTGTGTGATGTTGTATTCAGTACATAGCTAATCTACATCTTTGTTTTTAAATGATCCTCTATTATCAAATAAAATGTCAGAGGGGATACCGTAGCAGCAAATGAGATGGTTAAAGATGAATTTAGAAATTTTCTTTCCAGTCATGTGAGGGGTATAACTTCAACCCACTTAGTGAAATATTCACTGGTAATAGGAATATATTTATGGCCGTCAGATGAAGTGGGGTTAATATCCCCAATGAGGTCAAGTCCCCATGTATAAAATGGCCATGGTGTCAACATCAGTTTCAGATTTTTTGTTGAAACATGAATCAGATTAGCATGTCATTGAGATTTGTCACACTTTTTTACATATGCAGTGGCATTTGTGTCCATTGTGAGCTAATAATAACTAGTATGCAAGAGATTTTTCGATAAGACTATCCTGTTAGAATGAGAACCACATACTCTTTCATGAACTTATCTTAACGCTAATGTAAACTCTATCAAAGTTAAACAACGAAGTAGAGTTTCATCAAAATTGTGACGATAAAGGGTAGATCCAAATAGAGTATAACAAGTGGAATGATGAATGAAGGCTTTGGTTTGTTTGTGAGATAGGTTAGGTGGTAGAACTTGGTCATAAAGGTAGCTGTAAAGGTCTAAGTACTATATAGAATTAGGATCAACAATATCATAAATCATGGCAATGGTTGAAGGTTCATGAGTTGGTGCTAACAAATTCTTGATGAGGAACTGATACTCTCTAGCTTTATCTGTTTGTCAAAACAAAGAGCCAATAGTATCCATGGCATCTACACTTCTATTACTAGCCCTTGGTATGTGCTCAGACTAAATACTAGCAATTTATTATTTAAGAGTGTCGAACATGGCTTTATATGGAACTAGCTTGTCATCTTTGGTTTAAAAATGATCTGTGACCTGATTGATGATTAACTAAGAATCACCATAAACTTGGAGATAAGATATATTCCAATGCACTACTTTTCAAAGTCCTGTAACAAGTGCTTCATATTTGGGCATGTTGTTTGTACAAGAAAAACTAATTCTGAATAATTTAGGGATTAGATCCCTCTATGGTGTAATAAATAATAGGCCTACCCCTGATCCATGTGCAGTAAATGAATCATCAAAATATAGCTTCTAAGGATACTCCTTAAGGGGTGCATCAATGACAGTCATTATGGATTCATCAAGAAATTGAAACGTGAGTGGTTGTGTGTCTATGAGAGGTGATTCAATAAATTGATCTATAAAAATTTATCTCTTGATTTCCTTATGATTGATATACTCTATGTCAAACTCACTAATAAGCATGATCTATTTAGTCATTCTTCCTTGCAAAGCTATTTTAGATAGTAGACACTTGAGTGGATCTACTTTTGAAATGACCATAGTCTTATTATTCAACATGTAATGGCATAGTTTTTGAGCTATGAAAACCATGACCAGACAAGCTTTTTCAACAGGGGCATAGTTATTTTCATATGTAACCAAGGTATGGCTTAGGTAGTATACAACATGCTCATTTCCATTGTCATCATGTTGAGCCAAGAGTGCTCCTAGGGCATGATCGGTAGCTGATAGGTATAAAAAGAATGGCCTTCTTTGCATATGAGGTAATAAAATAGGTAGATTAACAATATAGTCTTTGAGTTGTCGAAACTTTGTTTAGCAGTGATCATTCTAGTGAAATGCAACTCCCTTCTTCAAAAGGTGTTTAAATAGATGACACTTATCTGGTAACTGAGAGATGAAGCATTGAATTGACTAGATCTTATCCTACAAACTACAAAGTTGATTTAAATTGATTGGTGGTGGCATCTCAGTTATTGCATGGACTTTAGTTAGATCAACTTCAATACCTCTATGAGACACGATGAAACCAAGAATTTTTTTTGAAATTACACCAAACACATTTTTTTAAATTTAGTCTGACTTTGCACTCCCATAATCTTTCAAATATCTTATGCAACACTACTAGATGGTCAACGCTGGTTTTGGATTTTCCTAATATGTCATCGATATAGTCTTCAACAATATCATGCATCATATTATGGAATATGATAGTCATGGCCCTTTGATATGTAGCTCCAACATTCTTAAGGCCAAATGACATTACTTGATAATAAAATGTTTCTCATGGAGTGGTGAACACTATTTTATGTTGGTCTTTCGGTGTTACTCTGATCTGGTTATATCCTGAAAAGCCATCCATGAGTGAAAGCATTTCATAACTGACCATAGAGTCAATGATCATGTCAATATTAGGCAAAAAAATCATCTTTAGGACAAGCTTTGTTGATGTCTCAAAAATTGATACAGATTCTGATCTCTTCAAGCTTTTTACTAACAGGTACCATATTAGAGATCCATTCTGAGTAGTCAATGGATCAAATACATCTTACTTCTAAGAGTTTTTCCAACTCTTTATCAATACAACAATGTGAGGATGCATCTTACATAGCTTTTATTTTACTGATTTGGCATTAGGATTAACCATAAGATGGTATAGAATCAAGGCGGGGTCTAAACTTGGTATGTCAGAATAGGCCCATGTAAAGATATCTACAAATTCTCTCAATAGAGTTGTAAATACGTCACGTTCCTCCTTAGTGAGGGATGCTCCTAATTTTATCTATTTTAGGTCTGATGAAGTCTCGATATTTACCTCTGTTGTATCTTTGACTAGAAGGGTCAAACCATCTTCTAGGATAGTAGGCAGTGACTTGAACTGTTGAATTATGTCAGGGTCCACTATTAGGCCTTGCTCTTCAACTTCTCCTAGGCATGATGAACTTGATCTAGCCATTTAATAAAAAGTCAAAAATTCTTAGATAATTTGATCAAATACTTGTTGCTCAAAGCTAAACTTGGATCCATAGGCAAGTTCATCATTGGCGGTCTCCTGATCTAAATTCAAAGAAGAATGAACACCCCCATTTAATGGCATTTGAAATAGGTTTTCACCACTAAACTAGCCTTTATCTTTACTTTTTCTCTAGTCAAATAGTGCCTCAAAGAGGTTTTCACTTTGGGACCTCAATTTTTTACTTATTTTTTTATGGCTAATGGTGTTCACTCACTCTTCAAAATAGGTTATAGGATCCAATGTGATTGAAAACCCTAATTTGTGATCTCCCAACGAAACATTGTCTCTAAGGCGTAAAAAGTCACAAAATACCTCATCATTATGGAACTCATCAATCAGTAGAATGGATTCTTGTTGATCTCAATCTATCAGTTGGGGATAATATAATGGCAAATAGTTGTGACGAATGGCCAAGGTAAGAGTACAAATGGCATTGTTATCAAATAGGTTGGTTTTAGTTATCAAAGGTGAGGCTATGATTAGACTCTGATTCACTGTCAACATCATCATCACTAGTCATTGGTGATAAAGGTTGAATAAGATATGTGGGATCACCCCTAGGTGGTTTAAATCCAAGTCCATAAGGTCTTTTATATTTAGTCATAAAAATTGGCTCGATGGTTCCTTGTTGATTATGTTTGAGGCCTCTTCCTTCATAATTGTGACACTCCATGATCCTATTAGGAATATGATACTTTGCACTTTTATAAAAATTAGCTTGATTATCATTATATAACCATGACTCATCCCCTTTAAGAGGGTCAAGTCTTTGGCCAGATGCTGGTACAAATGTGGCATGTCCCTTATCTTTGTTTTTTTGTTGCCAATGCATATGTGGGGTGACTTTAGGTCACTCAAAAGTTTTGATATTTTGAGAAAGATTGGCATTATGAAATGTATCATGGTCACACACTCTCCTGATCTATTATCTAAAATACTGAAATGATTAGAAGCTTTAGGAGGCCACATGTGGGAAAGGGAATCCAAGGTATTAAGATTTATGCAATTATTCAATGAAGGATCAATAAGTATAGTTTTTCCTTTATTCTACTTGGAACTTGGATTCATACCGTACTAATAATTATAGCTTTTAAATTTGGCCTCAAGATGTTTATAGTGTTCATACAAGGGTAAATCTCCTGAAATATTCACTTCCATACCTAAATGAGAAAACTTAATACATTGGTGAAGCATTGATGGGATTGCATGAATCTCATGTAACCAAGGCCTGTCTAGAAGCCTATTGTATCATAACTCAAGATCAAGCACTTGGAAAAGTGTATCATGAGTTAAAATCCCAATGCTAACTAGAAAAACTAATGGTGCTTTGTGACTCTCTTTCCTGATTATCATAGGCTTTGATAGTTATTGTTTCTGGTTGGAGATCTACCATTGTATACCCAAGAAGCTTGATGAGCTTTAGAGACACTATGTTGAGGTCTGATCCATTACCTATAAGGACCCATTTTACTTTATGTCATCTTATATAAAATTCTATGTACAATAGGTTATTATGGAGTAGGCCAAGAAAATACATCACTTTGGTTGAATGTGACTTGTTGGGCTGGAGCTAGGTGTCCAACCAAAGCTTGAAATCGATTAGGAGATATGTCACTAAAAATTATGGATTGGGTCAAAAACTCATTCAAGATGTTTTTATGGATTATTGATGTTCATAAAAAATCTAAAATAGAAATTTGTGCTGGTGTCTTTGGTAATTGTTTCACAATATCAAACTTCTTATCTTAGTTAGTAGTGAATGGTTTATTTCAAAGCTGAATGGTTGGTTGGATGACAGGGAAAATGGAAGATGGTTGTGGACTTGAAATATTAATCTTCAACCTTTGAGTTATGATTACACAATCAAGATTAAATACTAGACCATTATTGCTAACAAATGCTGGGAATGGTGTGGGACTAGACATGACAAGTCTCGGTTATTAGTGCACTTGCATGTGGTCACATGACAAGAACAAGTTGTTGATATAAGGTCCAAAATGGGAAGTCCTAGTTTGTTAGTTTTTTTGTATGCACTCCTAGATCAAAGAAGGATTATTTATGTGATTTGGTTGAATATTGTTGTTTAGTAATGATCTAGACTGATTAGTGTTTGGTCTAGGATTAATGGAGATGGTATTAATGTTGCCCCCTACAATATGACCTATAACCCTGTTGTAGTCATATGCAACTGCATGGTATGTTTTTTGGTTACCATTCTAATCTTGGTTTTATCCATTTTTATATCGTTATGGGTTTTGATGCTAATTTTGTTGGTTTTACTGGTTTGGCTTTTGATTTTGATACTATTGATTTTGTTGTTACACTGACCGTTGTTGTTGCTGATTTTTCTATTGCTATTGATTGTTAAGTCAGGAAAAGAGGTTTTGATAAATTTCAAGAGTTTAATTAGAAGTGAAAGAACCATTATCCAACTTTATCTCCCCATTCTCTAACACATTATCAATTAAATGCTTGATTTGGACACATCTTTATAGATTATGCTTGTTGACTCGATAATAGTCACATAATTTATTTTCAAAGTACCAATCAAGATAAAGAATACCTTACAAATAATGCTTTGGTATAGAATAATTAATCAGATTAATAGTAGCAAGCTTATGAAATATAGACTCAACAGATTCTCCTAAGTCACTAAAGATACAACGTGTAGGCATGGTTCTTCTAGGAAGAGGGGTTTGCAATGTTATAGGTTATTGTATTTGTTGTGTAGGTTTTGGTTTTTTTGCTTGTGACATTGGTTGGAGAGGTTTCTGGGTAGGAGTAAGCTAAAAAAGTGGTGCAAATGATGTTTGCACTATTTACATATAATGGGATTCAGTTACTCCATTTCTCACAACATTTTTATTGTGGTTGAATTGCTTCAGTCTTTCATGGTTATTGGTCTGTATCGATTGTGATACTTATGCTTAGATGGGATGTTGGTCATTTCCTTGATTGGTACCTTGATTTTGATTAGTTGAATTAAGATTGATGACTCTTTTGTTGATGAGCGCTCGCTCAATCAACAAGCCTTTGTCAATGATTTCCTTGAAAGTATGTGCACATTATAGTTTCAAGTGATAAGTTATCTCACTGTGCAAATTTTTGGTAAACACAACGGTTGTTTATCTGGTAAACTATGGGTGAAATGGCTTACAAGGGATATCCATCACTGTAAATAACTTGTAAAACTCTCCCCAACCTTTTTCTTTGCTTATGTTAAGTCTACTAATGAAATATCATGTTTGAGATTATAGGAAAAGTGCTGCACAAACTCATCAGAAAGATCATCAAAATCCATTACTAAATTTTTAGGCAACCTCAAAAACCACTCCAAGGCTTGTCCAGCCAAGCTTCTTAGAAACAATAACAAAAGGTATATGTCGCTATATGCAATTAGTTGACATGCGATGAACAATTCTATCAAATGAGCCTTAGGGTCACCTTTTCCTTTGTATTTATCAAATTTCAATGGTTGGTATCCTAAAGAAAATGGTATCTAAAAATACTCTATGTTGAATGGATAGGAACATACGCCATCCAATTTGAACTTTTTAGTTTGTTTACCAGCTTGAATGGTAGTAATTGCATCCTTCAATTGTTGCAATTCTTGGGATAGGAAACTGGAAGGAATATTGGTTTGAGGGAGAGTTTAGGTTTGGATAGATGGTTGGGAGGTCACAAGTGGAACACTTTGACCAAGGTATGATAGAGCTACCTATTGGGGTACATTGACTTGGTTGGAGAATGGACCATAAATACGCATATGTGGATTAGGATGTACTTGAAATTACACACTTGGTTATGTGATATTATGGTTTGGGTTGATGATAAATATTTGACTTGGAGGATTTTGTGGCTGGGATGGAGGAATATAACTATATTATGCTTATTGTGGTTGAAAAGGGATATGTTGTTGACTAATCAAACCTTGCTGTTGAGTGGAAAATTGTGGACCAAGGCCCTGTCTTTAGATTTATGGCATATTTTGAACCAACAGTTGTCTAGTAGGTATCAGAGAAACATATGGACCTCTTTGTTGCATGAATCCCTATGAGGAAGTAAAATTGAGTTGCAAATTTGACATCTGTCATTGACCAATATTTGTACATTGTTGACTAGTCATTGCTTGGTTTTAGATTGGCATATTAGTTTGTGACTGAAGAGGTATGTTCGTCATTACCTAGGGAAGTGGAACATTTGTTGCCCTTGATTGAGGTGGCAATGTATTTGTCTTATGTTGTGTTGATACACTAGATTGTACCTGTTGTTGTGGAATACTACTCATTACTTGTTGAGGAGTAAGATTCATCACATTCTGTCATTGAGGCATGACATTGGCCATTGTTTGATTCCCTAATCCCATAAGTTGTACATTTAAGGAAGCAGTCGGTTGAGGTTGGAGTTTATAAACTCCTATTCCCTAGTATGATGACCTATTCATAAGATTAACTATAGGCACATGTTGTTGGCTAGTTTTTTTCACATTAGTACAACTTTAATTAAGACTAGATGTTGTTTGCATATTATCTACTATGTTTGGCTCACTATTCAGTGTAGAGGCTGAAGACACTTCTTTAATAATAGGCATATGCATCAAGTTATTTATTGAAATGATTTGTACGAATGGGTCAAAATTCAGATTCTCTTATTCAGTTAACTCTATCAACACTCCTATTGAAGGAATTAGGTCAATGACAGGCTTATTTACCATGTTCATTTGATTGAAATCATGTGCTAGATTCAGATATGTTTGATATGCCATCTATATTTAGTTAAAGTGATCTTCCATGATGTTTTTGCCTCAATCAAATATATTAGGATCTTGATACATTATTTGGACTAGAGCCATATGATTACTAGAAGAAGCCTATTGATTGTAAATGATATTGTGGGGCACTCTTACTATACTTGGTAAATTTTTATGGGGAAGTTTGCTAGAAACTTAGCCCCTACCTCTATGGCTCTAACCAAAATCTCATCTTTGTTCTCTAAAAAATTTCACTCAAACAAAAATGGATCATACGTGGAAGTTGTATTAGCAGAATATAACTGTTGAAGTATTGGCTCATCCACTGCAAGTATTGTAGCTAGGTATTACACGATATGCTCTTGGTCCTATTCTGAATATGGTGGTGTATTAACCAAATAATTAGCCAATGGATCTTAACTTTGTGCCCTTGATTGAGTATTATAAGAGGGATAAGAATCCATCTCATAAGTAATATTATCTGCATAGGGGTCTTACACCATTTCTTCCTGTGCAATCACATTACTAATCCTTGAATTGTACATGAGTCCACTACGAGTGTAGGAATACATGTTGGGATCCATAGTCAATGCTTTGCGATAAAAAGTCAAAGATTTCTAAAAAATCTAAAAAGGACAATGTCTACAATAGATGATGTTCCAACTTGGTCTAGATTTATCAAAAGGATCAACAAGTTTATGCAAAGGTTTGTGAAGAAACAAGCTAACGTGAAGTATCTAACATTTCACTATTCATATAAAGATAAATAAGTAAATGAACCTAAAATCAAAATGCCAAAATCTAAAGTCAAAGTGTTTCATATCAGTCTAATCTAGGAATTTAAAAGTTGTTAGGTCTTTTAGTCAAACACGGCGTCAAAAGCTAAGCTCAAACAAAGCATGTGCTAGGACTCTTGACCAAACGATGTCAAAAGATAGACTTTGAAAATAGATGAAAGTTTTAATCTAATGTATTTAAAACACTTCTAACAAACTTTAGGCATTTAATTCTTGGATATGAACTTGATCAACTAGGTATAAGGTATGAAACAAAAGGCACTTTAGCAATAATTTATTTTCTCATAAAAAATGGTATAAAATTGGGTTCTTTTTGACAAACAAGCTAGACAAAAGTGAACAGTATAACTATTTTAGATAAAAGATCACCAAAGTACACTCAGATTGATCTAAAAATGTAGGAACAAATTTAAAACCTATGCAAGAGGATCTATGAAACAATATTCAAAATGTTTTGGGCAGTGTAACGATGCTATACTACTCAAAAGGTATGACAAAAAGATTTATTTCAAAAACTCTCTAAAGTAAAGATGTTTTCCTACAATTTTGACAATATAACACTATTTTTATTGACTTAAAAATGTTGGGGTGCATAGACTCAAAGTGCAAGCATTTAATAAAAAATGGCTTAAGTCTATCAAATGATGACAATGATTATAAGTCTTTAAATGGTCTTCAACCTAAATTGAAAATTAAACCTAAGTTCCCTCAAATTTAGTGAAAATGATGAACCCACTTAACACATCAACCCTACAAACTTGTAAAAGTGTAATTCTGAATTTAGATTATAAGTGAAGGACTTAAACAACTTTGGTAAAGGTCTAGACTCAATTGAATAGCATAACTGCACCAAAGTGGATGATATGACTCAAGCTTTTGATAAAATTTTGAACAAGGCAAATTGATGATCTCATGCAGACAACATAACGCCTCGTTGTTCAAAGAAAAATTTGGACTATGTGTTTGATTTGAATTGTTTGTTTACACCAAGTTTTGACTCCAAAAAAGGTTTTAAACTAGGACAAGACCAACTAATTAATCATTATTAGATCTTAAACTGACAAAGTTGATTGGTATTATTGGAATCTGTCAATATACATTATTTTGAGAGGATTTTAAGTGTTCATCCAAAAGTAAATGCACATTATATAGTAGGGTTTTTACACCCCCCATTCTCTCAAATGACAGTACTATAACATGGACCTTGAGGCGCACCTTGCACCAATAATACTTTAATGACAAGTGGGGATTTGTCTAAGATCTAACAAGTTTTTGAATGATGTAGGAGAATCAATTACATAATGACTTTCACGTCAAACAATGCAAAATAAAAGCATAGATTTTGGGTCTGTATGACTTGGCTTATTACAAAAAGGTTTTGTCCTTTTTTCAACCACTACATCTTGATGTTCGCTCAGTGTAGTACGATGTCAAAAGTGCCACTACGTCTCGTGTGCAACTCCAAAGGAGCCAAATGAAGTCAATGTCAGGAGATGAAACCCCAGGTCAAAGCTTCCCTAAATAACTTGTGGGAGGTGATGAAGTCTCCATCGCAAGCCAAGTTTGCATAAATAAAGAAAGCATGAAATAAAATGACTTTAAGGTCATTTACAAAGTCACCCAAACTTTAACAAATTTTTGGAGAGTGCTTTAGATGACTTTCTTTCTAAGCCTTAGACTAGGCTATTTGTAATAGGAATGGCACTTTTGATTCTAAGGGTTCTCTATAGGGGACAAATGGAAGAGCATACATGTAACATTCTTCTTTTTGTCAAACAAAAATTTGATTAAATAACTATCGCAAACAAAAATTGATAAATATGTTCAATTTTAAACCCAAAATGAAAGGTTTGGTGGTGTTCATTTGACCCCTTGGTCTTAGTTGTAAACTTTGAAAACATTCACCAAAAACATCTAAATTCTTTGTTAAGTACCCAAAACAAAGTTCTTAATTGATTTTTTAGCATGCAAAGGTGATTTAAACATGTTTTAAATAAATATCAAGCTTGGTCCTGCAATAAAATTGTCAACATGTCTTTTAGATTTGAAGCTTTTTTTAGTTTGAAACAATGAACTTTGGAAAAATAGCTCTCGGATTTGTGTTTTTGAAAAAACACAGTGACCAATGTCGGTTTATATGACTGACAATGGTGACATTTTCTAACCAATTTTGGTCATCCAACTAATATCAGTTATACCAATGTGACTGACGATAGGTATACAATCGATGTCGGTTTTACTACCCGACATTATGCAACCGATGTCGGTCTTACTCACCAATGTCGGTGACTGTGTTAAAACCGTGGAAAACAAAAATGACAATAAAGTTAGAAAATCAATTTACAAGACTTTTAAAGGCTCAAATAAATATTTTAGAGTTACAAAATGATCTTCTTCATGTGTAGGATGTGTTTAGTCCCACCAGACATGTCATTATGTGATCTAGGAATTTGACTCAAGAGAGGATGGTTAGTATGGTGTTAATTTCAAAATAAAAATAAAATAAACTAAACACACTAATAGCATAACATCTCTAGGCCTAGACACTAGGGAGAACTTAATTAACAAAAGCAAATGACAAACACAACTAAAAAGTAAGGAATGAAAACACACTAATTCCTTCACATTCCTTGGATGCTTCAAATACCTTTGTAGTGGTGGCTTGCTCGGCTTGTGCTCATGAAGTCCTTGGAAATGGAAGCTTGGCTACCTTCATCTCTCCTTGGCACCTTTGGCTTGTGGCTTGGCTTGGCTTGGAATCAATTTGGCATTATAACTTTGCATAATCAAGTCCTTGAATATATTTGAGCATAATGACTTTACACCAAAATACCTTAGAAGTGATGTTCATGGCCTCTCTATTTATAGATTTTTGAATTTGATCAAAATCAACCTCAACCGTCCATCTCAAGATTGAGATGTGTGGTTGAGGATTAATTCAGTTTTTGAAATTAAGTTTTTAAGTATCCTTATCATGACATTAGAAGAAGGGGCAATTAAGAGGCATGGAAGGCATTGATGAGGCATGGAGGGCATGAATCTTGATATTTGTGGCATTTATGGCCTAGGGATGTCTTCCCAAGAAATGAGGTCACTTGATGATGCATAAATTCAATATTCATTTCTAAAAACAAGTATTCAACAAGTTTCCATGGAATTTTTTATTATGCCTTGATTTGAGTTAATTATATCTTAAGCATGATTAAGCACTTTGTGCACAAATTACTCAAATCGATCAGAATGCCTTGTTATTGGTCTAAAATTTGACTAGATTGGAATTAGAAGTCAATATCAGATATGTTGGATCCATATTCACATTTAGGATGTTACCAAAAATAAATAACGAAGGCACACATCTTGTGCAGAAGATTTGATAGAAAAGAGCAATCTATAGCACACAGGTGTAAAATTAGCATTTTGACTCAAACTAATCTGATCAAAGTTAGCTGACCCATAAATTGCATTGCCCCATTTAGGGATACCCTGGCCAAAATTGGCACTTGAATATGCCAGTTTCATATCATTTATCATGTTTTAGTATTTTTAAGCCAAATTATGTATTTTGGGTAGAAATTGGCCAAAAACCTGATTGGAGGTTATCGGTGGCTAGTTTTAGGTGTCTACAGTAAATACTAGATAGATCAGGTTTAAGCCATGTTGCTCATATTGGCCATGTACCATATGATATGCATTTGATGATTGTGTTGGCTGAGAGGTGGAACATAGATACATGCACCTTTTATCTTTCCATTGGGGAGATTACAATCACTTTGGAGGATGTCTAGCGGATTATTAGATTACCATTGGTAGGCACATGTGCAATGGTTTATAGTGTAGAGGGACTAGGCCATATTAGGCATGCTCATTGATATATGATTGGGGAGGCCATAGGGGCCCATTATTGAGGTTGTGATAGCACTATTTTGTTGTCAGAGATTGTTTTGTCTAATAATCTATGATTATAAAAATACTTGTGTGTTCTATTGGCATCATTCATAGCTATGAATGGGGGTGCATTGTTGATGTCATATCATATGCATCAATTAGTTCAAAATATTGAGGAACACAACTTCCTAAAAGAGTTGTGGATCCCCCACTTTCATAGCGGATATTGATGATATGAGTTGTAATGTAGAGTACACTCATTGGTGGATGTAGATGAGATGGCCTTTATTATTTCATATTATGGATAATGATCCTAAGGTTGCACCCCAAACACAAGGTAGGGATGATGGTGGATCCGGTCAAGCTATTGCACAACTTGTTGTGGCCACTAGAGTTGTTCATTAAGTATATACGTATATTAGTATCTTGTATTTGATCATACTTTGTGTTGAAGTTGCTAATATCTTTTGTAAATGAATTATTTATTTTTCAAGGGATACATACTGGATAGTTGTTATGGATACATCCATTCATACTTTGAACCATAATATTCCTAATGATGTAGTAAGAGGTGGATTATTCGAACGCATTGATGAAATTATGAGTGTGCATGCACCCTTATTTGATGGTGTTGCTATCGTAATTGTAACCTACATAATAGTGGCTAGAGAGAGAGATGAGTTGAGATCCCAATTGGGGAGGAAAAAAATTCCTCCACCAGTTGTAGGTGGTAGTGATTTGGGATTAAAAAACATTTTCCAACTATGTCTAGATTCTTAAGTGCTTGATGATTCAAATAAAAACCAAAAACTTGTACTTAGAGCCTTGTTTTAGGCTTAATTAGTCCTGTAGAAAAACACAATCTTCTACATCTATAATCATGGAGGCTCAAAAGACTTGAAACCACTTGGATCATATAAATGAGGTCTTTAGCCAGCTAACTACCAAGTTTGAGCAAGATTGGACGGGTTGATTATTTTTTATGGCAATTTTAGTGAGCTAAACCCTAAATTAGGGTTTCACATGCCGAGAGCAAAGAAAATAGGATATCTAGAGTTATACAAACTTTCAAAACTTGATTCCACTTGGATTAGGTCTCTAATGTGATTTCCCAGCGTGTTTAATGGAATTTAGACCTAATCAAGCATGGAAACCTACGGGTCACACTTTCTCATCGGAACTGTATTCTCAAAAATTGAGCAAAACATTAAAAAGAATGCAACATGATTAAATAACATCAAAATAAAGTTCATTCACATTGAAACAAATTCAAGGAATGTCCTCACAACCATATCAAACCTCTTCTTTATTCAAATATGTTTGGAATACAGTGTATGTAATCATGCAACTTACAAGAAACCTTCAACAACTATCTCCAAGACCTACAAACTAGTCTTTATACTTGTCTTCACCCTTTCTTGGATCCTTCCTTCAAAATTTGAAGCTTATCATTAATTTGCTACAAACTAGTCTTTATACTTGTCTTCACCCTTTCTTGGATCCTTCCTTCAAAATTTGAAGCTTATCATTTATCCAAACTAAATACCAACCAACAAAATGCAAGATAGATACCATTTTTTCTCTTAAACACAACCCCCAACTGATTGTAAAACATATAACTTGTTCAATGATAATTGAAACTCATTTCTTTACATTTTCAACGACCTCTCTATTATGTTCATTGCACAAACATCTTCTAGAAACGTTTATTATAAGGTGCAACGTTTCCTATGAAATAAATAGGTCTCCAACACATATTGAACATTCGTGATGGTTTCCTTTGAAAAACATCTTGGGGGAGGTCTTATATAACCTCTGTTTGTGTGTCCATTGACTGCCTATCATGTTTGAAAATTATTCCGGAGATGGAATTCTAGTCCGTGTGGGACCATCTCTTTTCTCCAATTTCATATAACATCATCTTGTGCAGGTATTATTGCCTTTCTTTTTGCCATGCGTATTTTATATTGAAAATATAAAAGGTCTCATTACCTAGTGACGGCATTACTGTAAACTAAAGTTTTTGGGATTCAACAGCTTTAGTTGTTTGGATAATTATATGAATATATATATTGTATATATATTCACTTCCTGTTTTGGTAGACTTGCTTACAAGAGTCATCCCTCGCCGTCCCCGCCCGGCACTCCAATCCGAAAAAAAAAAAAAAAAGAAAAATCGACACGAACCACAAATGTTTTGCTTTATGTATAAGCAATGCAGGGGAAAACAAGAAGTGGCTGAATTTGGATCCAGAGAGTTCATAAGCTCAGCTGCATTATAGTTGAGTTGATTAAGGTATGAGATAACCTTTTTACTCTCTTTGATTTTCTCTCAGACCTGTTCTGTTTTGATCAGTAGCAGTCATGGGGAAACTTTATATTTTTGTTTTTGGGTTCATTTTCATGAGTTTTTTTCATAAGTCAAGAAGTTTAAGAAATTATTCTAGTGGATCTGCTTTGAACGGTGATCGGGTTTATGCAAACCTGATAAATTGCTAGAAACTGAAAACCAATTGATGTTTTCTACCATCTCTGTCTCTCAGGTCTGAATTGGAATTAGGATTTGGTTTTGGGTAATGGCGGCTGTTGAGAATGGCGAGTGTAAGGTGGACATCACCACTGGTGAACAAAATAGCTGCAATGAGACTCAAAATAGGGGACTGCATAAAAAAGTGGGGTTAAATATAAAAGTACTTATAATGGCCTCTGTGAGAAAGATATGGGAGGTAGGATTAGAGGATCCAAGAAGGATTATACATGCCATGAAAGTTGGACTGGCACTGTCTCTGGTTTCTCTTGTATGTTTATGGGATCCATTATTCACAGGTGTGGGAGTGGGTGATAATGCCATTTGGGCAGTGATGACAGTTGTGGTTGTTCTGGAATTTACTGCAGGTAACATTTCATTTACCAAATCAGTTCTAAGTAAAAGTTCATTTTATAAAAAATATACACGAAATTGATGTTTCTTTTTGAATGACTTAAAAACTTACTCTAGACGGATATCTAGTTTGTTGATGATTTAAATAAACTATTTTTTTTTTTTTCAAAGGTTAATTTATTTTTTAAGAAGTTATTATTAAAGAATCAATTTCTGTAATTCTAAGTTAAATCATTTTATTTTTCCTGATTTTAATGATGGTTCACGGAGTGTCTAGAAATGTTGATTTAAAAACATTTACACAATTAAAACTTCAACACTGTACATATGCTGTAGAAATATTATTACTCTTTCTTTTGAAAAACTGTTTGTGTTTAATCAGGGGCTACTTTGAGCAAAGGATTGAATAGAGGAATTGGGACTGTGGTGGCGAGTTCTCTAGCTTTTTTCGCATGTTATTTGTCAGAGCAAGTAGCACAAGGAGAGGCTGTTGTTGTCGGGGCGTCTTTGTTTATTATTGGTGAGCAATCACTTCTTTTGGCGTTTTTTTACATTTCATTCTTTTCGTTTCTTTTCTTTTCTTCTCTTTTCTTTTTCTTTCTTTCTATTTTTTTTCTCTCTCTTTCTTCTATTGTTGTCGGGGTTTCTCTATTTATCATAGGTGAGCAATCACTTCTTTTGGCATTTTTTTACATTCCATTTTTTTCTTTTCTTTTCTTCTCTTTCTCTTTTTCTTTTCTTTCCTCTCTCTCTCTCTCTCTTTCTTCTGTTGTTGTCGGGACTTTTTTATTTATTATAGGTGAGCAATCACTTCTTTTGGTATTTTTTTACATTCCATTCCGTTTTTTTCTTTTCTTTTTTTCTTCTCTTTCTCTCATTCTCTTTCTTTTCTTTTCTTTCTCTATCTCTTTCTTCTGTTGTTATGAGGGCTTCTCTGTTTATTATAAGTGAACAATCACTTCTTTTTACTTAATTACACTCTTTTCTTTTCTTTTCTTTTCTTTCTCTTTCTCTCTCTTTTTTAATGTCCATTCTTACCAGTGAATTAATTTTACAGGTGTAGCTGCTACATATGCTCGCTTCTTCCCCCTTATCAAGACAAAGTTTGATTATGGAGTTGTAATATTCCTGCTAACATTCAGCATGATAACAGTCTCTGGGTATCGAGTGCCCAACATATTCCGCATGGCATACCAACGCCTATCCACCATACTAATCGGATGCGGAGTGTGCCTCGTAATAAGTCTGTTTGTTTTCCCCATCTGGGCCGGCGAGGATCTTCACAGCTCCACTGTTAATAAATTCGAAGGTCTGGTTACATCTCTTGAAGGTAAGGAAATTGAGCCCGATTTATAAGGAATTCGAAACAATTTGTATAGATTTCATAAGCTTATAGACATAATGTGTTGTCAGGATGCGTCGGTGAATATTTTGATGAACACCGCCATGATAACGTGGTCGAAGATGAATCAGAAGATCCCATATACAAAGGATACAAGTCTGTGCTCGATTCAAAGGCTACCGACGAGTCTCTGGTAAACCAAACAAAATATTTGGTCGAAAAACACTTAAAATTTTATTTACAATGGTATTTCCGCATTGCAATAAATTATGTTCATATCAATTTCACAAGAATCCATCTCTTAAGATGCTTACAAAATTGTAGTATTAAGGCTTCCATGTTAAGTTGTAAATAGTGTTTAAGAACACAATGCTTACAAAATTGTAGCATTACGATTCCATGTTAAGGTGTAAATAGTGTTTAAGAACACAAGAGTGATAAATAACATTGTAAGATTATTCTTAGAAATGTAAACATTATATATGTTTTTAAATTATAAATATCAGAAATGTTAAATAATACTCATAAAATTATAACATTAAGATTTTCATGTCAAGTTGTAAATAGTGTTTAAGGACATCACACACGACAGTGATAAATAATGTTATAAAATAATTCGTAAGAATATAAACATCACATATGTTTGTAAATTGTAAACATCATAAATGTTAGATAATGTTCACAAAAGCGTAGCATTAAGACTTCCATCTCAAGTTGTAAACATTAAAAATGTTAGATAATGCAAACAAAATTAGCACTAAAACTTCCATCTGAAGTTGTAAATAGTATTCAAGTATATCACCCATAAATTGTCAATAATATTGTAAGATTTTTCATAAAAACTTAAACATTACACATATATTTGTAAGTTGTAAACATACAACTTGTAAATATATATGTTATTTACATTTTTATGAAAGATCTTATTATTTATCATTTTTTTATAACATTTTTTACCACTTTTATACATGAATCCTTAAACAATCCAACTCCAGTTTTAATTTGTTATTTTATTTACAAAACCTTAAACAAATGTTGTGCCTCAAAAAACATTCCTCAGGGAAACCTAGCTCATTCAATTATATAGTATTTATGCACTGAAACTAAATTATGTTAATTTTTAGGATTACAAGTGCCTAGTTTTTTTGATAAAATAGAGTTTACTATTAATATAAATATATCGACATATAAAACTATTTTTAGAAAAAAGGTCATAGAAGATATGCTACAACGCCACACTAGGTCATCCCGAAAAAATACGAAGCAACAAGCTAAAAAGAATCAACAAACAAATTAGACTGGACCTAGAAAAAACTCTTAACACATAAAAAAAATAAAATTAAATTACGGTAACAAAAAGAACAACAAAAAAAGAAAAAAAAAGTCATGATCGAAAAAATCATCGCATCCAAAACTGAAAAAATCTTCCCCTTCAACAACAAGATCCCATCCACAACTGACGCCATCCTGATCAGCTTCGCAACATTATTATATACCAAGTTTAACTTTCCAACCAAACAAAATTGCAGGCCAGCTGTAGTTCTAACCTATTGTCAACATATACTATGATTTATCCTTGATTACATTTAAGATTCTCAAACTTCTCCTTGATTGCATAATATACTCTTCACTGATTGAAAAAAAAATGCTTAGACACGAGTAAGGTTTTATATTCTATCCTTCCTCTGCTAGTTTCACGTATAGAATCTTTATTGTCTGCGCACATAATCAGTAACTATATTGATGGTTGTACATTTGCTTAAATTGCAGGCAACGTTTGCTGGCTGGGAGCCGAGACATGGTCGATTTCGATACAGACATCCATGGAAGCAGTATGTGAAAATAGGAGTGAAGCTCCGTTATTTAGCGTATTCTATCGTAGCCTTGCATGGATGCCTGCGATCCGAAATTGAGGTATATGGGCTATTATTACTTAATTGAGATTCTAATAGTGATTGCCTTGCTTACTGATTATATTTTTCTCATTCAATGCAATGCAGACTCCGCATTCTGTTCGTTCAGTGTTAAAGAAGCCATGCACCAAGATCGGCGAAGAAGCAACAAACTTACTGGGCCAGCTATCATGGAGCATCGAATCGATGAGAAATTGTGATTCCGAGTCGATGATGAAGCAACTGAAACTTGCAGTGACGGATCTGCACGCTGCATTTTCTGCTCAGCC
Organism: Torreya grandis; assembly: GCA_037957365.1. NCBI lineage: Eukaryota > Viridiplantae > Streptophyta > Pinopsida > Cupressales > Taxaceae > Torreya > Torreya grandis. The sequence goes on from JARHVA010005405.1 coordinate 1,135,699, forward strand.
AAAGCTCGTAATAGATGCAAAAAGATGGCCCATTGAAAAAATCGCGGAAAATAAAAGCAGAGAAGTAGAAGATCAAGGAGGTGATACCGATGCAATCAAGAAGGTGTTCAGAAAATTGGTTTCATGGCATGGAGAAAGACATGATAGAAATGTGAACATAGATTTAGAGACGCATGAAAGATCGATTTCAAGACAGAGTGTTGAATTTGCAGAAGCACTTCCTCTGGCTACGTTCGCATGGCTGTTGGTGGAGATTGTAGCGAGGCTTCAGCATGTGGTGGAGGCAGTCGACGAGCTGGCGAAGTTGGCAAACTTCAAGCCTTGTAACCCTTCACCAAAACAAGCAGCTGTAAAGACTCCTCCTCCTCCTCCTAATTTTAGCCCTAAACCCAGCTTGAGAAGATCAGTAGAAATACATGTTGCAAGCAACTTCGCTGAGTGATTTTTCGTTCCTGAATTCATCAATGTCTGTCTACGATGTTTCAGAAACTTCTGCCAGAGTAAGGTGGATATCATACAGTTTCTTACAGAAATTTGAGTAAGGAGAATTAGTTTGTAAGAACAGAAAGGATTTGTTGAAAGTTTGAAGTATTTTAGGGGCTTCTTTTGTTTATTCTTTTTGGAGCAGATACAACTGGGTAAATAGTGGTGAGTTTGATTGCAGGGATGCATTTAACAATTTTATTACTCCATTACTTTGATTCTGGGATAAGAGAAAGAAAGATCTATTTTTGGGGATTTCTATAAAATTGTATTTAGCAATTTTTAACGGATATCTGCCTCTCATTTATTTTGATTTTAAGAGAGAGATTTGTTTTGGGGATTGTTATAGGATTGAATTTAACAATTTTAACATCTCTTTACCATTCATTTATTTTGATTATTCATCTATTTTAATAATGAGATAAGATAAATAAAAAAATATTTTAAGAATTGTTATGTGATTTGATTTAGCAATTATAATTTTTTATTATTATTTATTTTGATTTTCAAAAAGAAAATGATCAATAAATTAATATAATAGAAATAATATTAACAAAAAATTTATATTTAAATTATATACATAATATATAAGGCCATTTTTCTTTTTCTTTTTTTGATATGTTTAAAGATATTATATAGAATCATTGAATTATATAAAATGTTGGTTTTTTTTATCTATATTTCAAAAAAAATAAAAATAGTAGATTTACAATGCTGAGTAAGTATACATATAAATCAATTAGCTCATTTGATTAAGGGACATCCATATGTCAAAATCACATAGAACATGACCCTGACCTTAACTACTTGACTCTCCACATCAAATATACACAATAATATCTTTTATTATTATACTAACTTAACCATTTTACAATAAATAAAACTAACACAATAACATTATTTATTATTGTATTAATTTAATTATTTTACAATATAAAAATGTACTTCTCAATATTTGATTGTCTAAAATATTTTCTAATTTCTAAATTAATTCTAAAACTAAATAGAACATAATAAATATGTTAAAAAAACAAATTAACTTTAACATAAAAGAGGGAAATAACTACCCCTCATTTTTGCTTTTTCCTAAAATTTAATTAAAACTTTCAAAAATTTAAAACAATTTTAAGGAAAAATGAAAAAGAAAAAGAAATGAAAAATACAACCTGCTAACTTGGAGGTCAAAAAATATCGATGAATATTGTTGCTGGCATAAAAGGATGCTCGAAATCACTCCGGATAGTGTGGTAGATCAGCTGGTTGGTTGGCATAGGGAGAAATGAAAAATACAACCTTCTAACAATAATTCCCTATGTAGGTTGGCATAGGGAATTATGCTCCAAATGCTTCTATGGAGAATAAAAAGTTAGGAATGAAGCATCGTCAACGATATATAAAATAGGGGTATCGAATTGCATACCCTTAAATGATGATGTGGGGTTTCAATCTTTCATATGAAAGTGTTTTTTTTGAAACCCATCCAATATCAAGTTTTCATGATTTTCAAGTTAGTGATACACAATATTGTGTGTTATTGTGTTTTCATTTATGGTAATTATTTTATGTTGATTAATGTTGATAATCAATGATAAAATTTCGGTTAGTAAAAATCAAAACTATTTTTTAATATTTATAAGAAGATTTATATATTTTATTATTGTTTTTAATTGTCATTATTGCATGAATTAATGGATGGTTGGTATCTAATCAAACTCTTGTGTTTATGTTATGAATTAGCTTTGAAAGGTAAAAGAAAATTAGTAGAGGCAACTCGCATTGTAATGTTAAGGAAGCTAGGGGATGTTGCATTTGTATGACAAATGCCACATTGAGCAGCTCGTTGGTGGTGCAACAGAGTTGAAGGCCATTTGGAGGGAGCAAAAACATGGACACTCTTTTTTGCATGTCCACTAGTCTTTCTCCTGAAATATTTTTGCATTCTCTATGGTTACGACTGTGATGCAAAGGCATGGGGAGAAGTCTCTAATAATTGATCAAATTCACTTTCAATCTCCACTTGCTTCTAAGGTCTCATCTCCCTTGGTTTCTATCAACTTCCATATTAGGCTATATAGAGTTCACTCAATGTTTGTTTGTTCAAGACTTAGAATCTTTCTCTGATATAATTAGCCTCCTTCGAGTCTACAAGTATTATCTCAACTTTTTACCTTTCACCCTTTTCATTCTTTAGGATGCAACTCACATATTATCTCTTCCTTAGTCAATCTTGATAGATCTAAAGGACCATACCTTGGTATAGATATTAGGGTCTCAATATTCTTGTTTTTATGGTCTTACATGATCTTAAGACATCTATATCCACCTATTACAACCTCTGATTCACTCTTCAATTCTCTTTCCTATCCTCCAAGGTCACAAAGTTCTTTCAAGGCTTATAGCCTTTTCCTTAGAAATTTTACTTTGTTTGACCAATCTTGGCCCTCTTCTCAATATTTAATCATACTTTCAATCACCCTCTATTCCCTTTGAGGTTTGTGTAAAATTTCATTACCTGAAACCCTTTCTAGATAGGACTTCCTTTGTTAATGTCCTCCCAAACTAGGCCTATTAGCCCTAGTATATGCACACAGGGGTGGTTCCGTACCTTACGAATTTGGAAATAATCCAAAACTAAAAAAATAAATTATAGGAGATAAAATTACACTAAATTATGAATTTTCATGAAAATTGGATGTTGAAAACTATTTTTATCAACCAAACCCTAATCCTAGGGTTTCCCTAGTCTGCACAAGGTTGAGAGCCGTATAAATTCTTTATCTTGAGTTATATAGTGTTTCCAAGACCCAAATCAAATTTTTTAAGTTTGTCTCTATACATTCCACATTATAAAATAGCTTAGTACCCCTAATACACAAACTTTCATGCTTAAAACAATTGAAACATAGGTTTTTGAACTCCTTTTGGAATTGTGGTAGCAAGGTATTTGCATCCATGAAATTATTTGACACTTTTAATGTTGTCTTAACATTGATCCATCTTCCTTAACATTATAATTCCTCCCAACACTTATTCAAACTTTTCTTTGTACTTTAACAATATTTTGCAATGATTGTATACCAAAACATAATACACACAATCATGAAACAATATGGGCATATAGGAAAACATGGGTTTGCGTGTTTATGAGTTTCAAAGACTTTTCCAAAATGTGTTTTTCAACTCCCAGAACTTCTTATGCCTATCAAATTCTATATAATTCCTTAGAATCAAAATACATATGCATTCTTATAAGGAATCTCCATTCTCTCTTTCTTGACTGAGCTTCACAATGCAATCTACAGGTTTGTGACATCAATAGGTTATTTTCTTCACTTTCTACTGTCTCCCAAGGTGTCTAAGGATACATAACCTCATATACTAAATTTTGCATTCATCCAAACTATATAATCAATTATTCTTGAGACAAGAACAAGGGGATAATTCTCTAGTCTTCCCTTTCAAAGTGACTGTGAGCCTAAAATAGGGTATAGGTAGAATACAAATTCGAGATTCCAAACTATTATTTGAGTCCTTCAACTTATTCTAGGTCATACCAAATACCTCCCTTGATTTTACAACAATGATAATACGTCACTCAATACTTTGGGATTATCAACACTAAATAACAAACCTTATTTGGCAACTTTGCCACTCACTAGACAGTATACATACTTCTCTAAAACCGAGTTATTTTTCAAAAATTAAACATGCTCAAAAGATTCTGGTAATAACATAAAAGGTTTTCCAAACCAGTCACAAACTTAGGTTAATAATCAAATCACACCCTTGTATCAACAATCTCCAACACAAGCAAACTTTTCACATAAGATTGTCAACTCTATTTAAACTTTTGTCCTGCAACATTTAGAAGGACATATAAATCTGAAAGGGTAAAAGATTACTCAAACTATATCAAATAAGAAAACATTAATACCTTAAGGAGAATGAATTCATAACAATAATAGTTGTTCTTTATTCATCTTGATCCATCTTGATTACAAAAATACAATCCATGAGAGGACTTGTCAATCTTCATTGAGAGGTATATCAATCTTTCCCCATGATTCCTTGTTTTCTACTTCTTGGAGCTTCTTCTCTCACCTCTCCTATGCCAAACCTTCACCTATAATGACTTATTTTTCCATTTCAGTGTAGATTTTCTTGGCAGTTACATCAACTTCTTTTCCATAACTCCCTCAATGTGAGGTTTTTGGAGTCCCTTTATTCCATTTGATTTTTTATGACTATCACCCTAGTGAGTTAGACCTTCATCATATGATTAAAATGAATCCTTAGACAAATTAATTCACCTATTCAATTCAAACCATGCATTTGGTCCTCCTATCCTTAGTTACAACATTTGAATTTTCAAATTCCCTATTTTGGAGGGAAAACACCTAAAAGTCCTATAACACACCTCTATGACTCCAAATAGATTCCAAGAACCTAAATGGACCTAAGGAGGTCCCTTACACTAATTGACGTCATAATTTGAATTGATTTTGACCACTAATAACCAAAACACAAAAGTTGGCATCTTCTTGCCTTGATGCCCTTACATTAGACTACTATCAAACCCTAGTTGCATTCAAACTCTCTTATTTTGCATTGAACTAGTTGAAGCAGTCAAGGTTGAGGAAAAGGAGGAAACTTGAAAATAAAAATACAAAAATTTTGGAAAACCCCTACAAATTTTGTTTCTCTTTTAGAGTTATATATTTTTTATTAGAGAAATGGTGAGCATTGTGAGGAGAGTGATACTCTTTGCTAATTTCCCTATGATGTTTGTGATGCCTTCTTCACTAGAAAAAATTAAGGAGATATCATTCAATACTATTCCTTCTAATTCCAAGGTAATACTAACTACCCTATCACATCTCTTTACATTCTAATTTTGTTTGCATTCCAAAGAACAATCTTGAAATGCCCTATTGTTTGTGCGATAACTGCTCTTGGGACTGTAGTTTTTATGGGTATGTTTTCTATGTTTCAAATTAGTAGAGAAGTCTAATAATGTCATATTGGATTCTAGGTTCAGTGCAAAGCTGGGGGATTTTTTTTTTTTGACATTTTGTGAGATTCTTTTCTGCACCAAGAAAATTATACTTTGCACCTCCTAGATTTACCAAGCACGATTGCACTCTCTTTAACTCCTTTTTTTGCTTATACAAGTTATAGTATTATCATATATATATATATATATATATATATATATATATATTCAATTTTAGGGCATTTGTTTAAGCTGGAAATCTTAAAATGTTCCTTTTTTTCTCTGTATTAGCAATGTGTAGAGATTTTTTGGGTCAGATCGGTTAACATGTATTATTTAGAAAAAATACAATGATTGTTGTTATTATTCCCTATTTTTCCTTTTGTAAATGGGACAAATACAATCATATGCATTGATAGAAATTCATAATTAATAATTTATGTAAAGATAAGTAAAATGACTGCATATATTTTACATGTTTGTTACACCAAAAATAAATAATAGAGAAGAAGGAAATCATTTTATGATGAGGTGATATCATTTGCAAGAGAGAAATTGCTAGCATAGATATTTCTCATCTTGACTACTAATAATGGAGTGCTTGAAGTAAAAGAATCAAAAAATTTATTTCCTAAACAAGTATTATCGTATTAGTAACATTGTCATTAGATTTGATGTTATCTTTCTCTATTTCATATCCTTATGGCATAATACCAATTGCATTGTTAGCAGACATACTTTCCATCTTAACTGAATATTTAATCTTCATGCCATGTCATTACCACAACTCAACACTCTTCATTAAAACTTCTTTATTTTCCTACGACTGTTCACATGCCTCCATCTACATCTATCTAACTCAATTAATCCATTTTCTCTCTCCTACATGTTTTGAGAGACTTCTATGCTATGCCATTCCATACTCTATTTTGTAAATAATATAACATTACATACTCTGTTTATATATATATATATATATATGAACAGAGTATGTAATGTTATATTATTTACAAAATAGAGTATGGAATGGCATAGCATAGAAGTCTCTCAAAACATGTAGGAGAGAGAAAATGGATTAATTGAGTGAGATAGATGTAGATGGTATATATATATAGACACACACACACACACAATGCAGTCCTACCTTTTACTTTACAACCAACAGATAAATGTCTATAGGAGAATATAGCAATGCATCTCTATTGGCAAAAGAAGATTTGAAAAATTTAATAGTTTTGGCAATATAAGATCAATGATAAGTAAATAATTATGTGTTTGAATTTTTGTGTTTGTGTTTAAATGATAGTGTATTTCCTCTATTTTTCTTTGTGTGTTTGCGTCCAACAACTGTTATCAGAGATCCCAACAACTGTTAGTTTCTTACATTTGGTATCAAAACTAGAAGCTTGTAGAAAAGAGAGAGATGTTAAATCTTGGGCAAAAGAGCAAAAATTGAGTAGAGATTGCTAAAATAGATATTTTTAAAAAGGGGATAAACTCACAACTAAAAGCAAAAATAGATTATTTTTTGAGAAGCCATGGTAGGAGTGAGTGGAAGTATAACATAACCCCAAATACCAATTTTTAATGGAAAAAATTATGATTTTTGGAGCATAAAAATGAAAACCCTATTCTACTCACAAGATGTGTGGGATTTGCTTGAAAATGGGTTCCCTGAGCTAGCAAATCAACAGGCATATCAAGCATTGTCACAAGCAAAGAAGGATTTATTGAAGGAAAATAAGAAAAAGGATGCCAAAGCATTATTTTTCATTTAGCAAGCCATGAAGGACTCAATATTTCCACATGTTGCAGCTACCACAAGGTCAAAGCAAGCATGACAAAGCCTTCAAACAACATACCAAGGTACAAGCAAAGTTAAAATTACTAAATCATAAATACTTAGGAGAGATTTTGAGAATCTTCATATGAAGGAATCAAAGAATATAGATTCATTTTTTACACATATAATGAGCATTATGAATTAGATTAGAACTCATGATGAGAGTATGGAAGATCAGAAGGTTGTAGAAAAAATACTTAGAAGTTTACCTATAAAATTTGATTCAATTGTAGTGTCCATTGAAGAATCGAAGGATCTATCTCAGTTATCAGTTGATGAATTAATGGGGTCATTATTGTTACATGTTAAAGACTAAACTATTTAGTGTCATTTTCATTGGATAATGCATTCAATACTTAGCTTTTAGTCAATAGAACAAGAGGGAGGTCAAATTACAGTAAAGGTAGAGGTCTTGTTTCTTCAAGAGGTGGCAGAGAATCTCATCAATTTGAAAGAAGACCAATATCAATCTTGCATACATCTTTCATACCATCAAGATGAAGAGGCAACAGTCATTTTCAAAGCCATCATCAAGGAAAAATGTATGAAAAATTCAACATCTAATGTCATTATTGTAAAAGATTTGGCAATTTTGCATCTGAATGTAGGAAAAGGCAATAGGATATGAATAAATAAAAGGAAAATTTTATGAATGAAAACTAGTTTAACACTAGTGAACAAAACACAATGTTGATAACATATAATGTTGCACAAGAGAGTTCAAAGGAAGTATGGTTCTTAGATAGTGGGTGTAGTAATCATATGAGTGGAAGTAAGGAGTTTTTTGCAACAATAGATGATTTGGTAAAATCAAAAGTAAAGGTGTAAAATGATCACAAAGTATTAGTCACGAGGAAAAGATCAATTAACATAAGAACAAAATAAGGTGAAAAGAAACATATCCTCGATGTATACTATGTTCATGGATTGTAACATAATTTAATAAGCATTGGTAAATTGTTACAAAAAGGGTATAGGATATACTTTGAGAATGGTGAATGTGTGATTTTAGACAAGAACCAAGTAATGGGATGATTGCAAAAGTTGAAATGATGAGGAATAGAATGTTTATCTTGAGATCCAAAGTGAAATATTTTTAAAACTTTAAAGATTGCAAATAATTACTAAAGCATCATTTAAAATTTCATTGAAGGATCAATCCTGGTTATGCCACTTAAGATTTGGATATTTAAACTTTAGAGCTGTGCAGTTGTTGTATAGAAAAAGAATGGTATATGGATTTCCACCAATAAAGCCACTTAAAACAAAATGCGAGAATTGCATACTTGTAAATCAACATAGAAAAAATTTATAGTTTGGAAATCTTATAGGGTAAGACATCCACTTGAAATAGTCCATTCAGATCTTTGTCAACTTATGCAAATGCCATCCATAAGTGGAAATCTATATTTTTTGACATTCATTAATGATTTTAACCACAAGACTTGGGTCTATTTCATGAAATACAAATTAGACATGTTTGATATTTTTAAGGAGTTCAAGGAAAAAGTTGAAAAGGAAAGTGGATATTATATCAAAACATTGAGAACCATTCAAGGTGGTGAATACATATCAAATGATTTTATGAATTTTGTTCAAGGAAAATTTAAAAATAAAATAATTCACAATAAGATATACACTCAACAAAATGGAATAACAGAAAGAAAGAATAGGAAAATTATGGAAATGACATGAAGCATGATAAGAGCTAAGAATTTTTCCAAATGAATATTGGGATGAAGTGGTTGCATGTGTAGTTTACATCTTAAATAGGCATCTAACAAAAGAAATGATTAATAAGATACAATAAGAAGTTTGGATAAAGAAGAAACATAGTGTTTCACATTTGAGAGTCTTTGGATGTATTGCATACTCTTTGATACCACAAGAGTTGAGAAAGAAGTTGAATGAGAGGCAAAAAGTGTATTTTTGTGGGATATATTGAAAAATCCAAGGCATAAAAGTTATACAATCTTATCATAAAGAAGGTAATAATCATCCATGATGTAGAATTTGTCGAAGAAGAAGCATGGGATGGAGTTATTGACAAAAAAATACAATTACATTAGGCATACTACATAAAAATGAGATGGTAAAAGATGATACACAAGCAAATGTTCCTAAAATGCCTTCTAAAGCACCAAGCACTCCAAATCCATCTACTCCAGCTAGTAATAACAATAATGAATTATCTAATCCAACACTTGCATCATTGAGATCACGGTCTATAAACACTTCAAAGAAGACCCGTAGTCTAAAATAAATTTATGAAGAGTCACTAGAAGCTGAAAATATGGATTTATGTTTAGATTTTGCATCCCTAACATAAGCTGATCCAATTTAATTTGAGGATGTAATTAAATATGACAATTAGATTGCAGCCATGGATGAAGAAATTCAGTCAACTGAAAAGAATCAAACTTGGGATCTTGTAGAACTTCTTAAAGGAAAGGACGTGATTAGAGTAAAATGGGTTTAAAAAAAAAGTTTAATGAAAATGGGAAAGTTGAGAAACATAAAGCAAGACTAGTAGCTAGGGGCTTCACATAATAGCCAAACATAGACTACAATGAAACATTTGCACTTGTAGCAAGACTTGACACTGTTATAATGGTATTATCTATTGAAGCTCAAAATAGTTAGAAGGTTTTTAAAATGGATGTCAAATTAAATTTCTTGAATGGTATTTTAGAAGAGGAAGTTTATATAAAACAACCACCTGCTTATGAAGTTCAAGGAGAAGGGCACAAGGTCTACAAGCTGAAAAAGGTCTTATATGGATTGAAACAAGATCTTAGAGCTTGGTATAGTAGAATACATTTATAATTTATGAACAAAGGATTTAGTAAATGTGGAAATGAACCAACTTTATATGTCAAAGTTAATGACAAAGGACAAATCTTGATAATATGTTTGTATGTGGATGACTTGATTTTTACTAAAAATTTATCAATTGAATCATTTAAGACAGCCATGAAAACTGAATTTGAGATGATCGATTTGGGACTCATGAGATATTTTCTTGGCATAAAGGTAAATCAATCCAAACAAAGAATTTTCATATGTCAATCAAAGTATGTTAATGATTTGTTGAAAGGTTCAAGATGTTGAATGTTAATTCAACTCCTACACTGATTGCAATGGGTTTAAAACTTAGCAAGGAGGATAAAAGTTTTAGTGTTGATACAATTTTATTCAAGAGATTAGTTGACAGCGTCATGTATCTAACCACCATAAGACTAGAAATTATGTATGGAGTTAGTCTTATCTCAAGATTCATAGATAATCCAAAAGAATCTCATTGGAAAGATGGAAAAAGAATTATAAGATACATAGTTGGAAAAAAGAGTTTTGGGATCACATATACATCATCAAATGACTTCAAGCTGATTGGTTATACAGATAACGATTGGGGAAGTAGCATGGATGATATAAAAATCACTTTAGGATATGTTTTTAACTTAGATTGGGTGTTATCTCTTGGGTATTGTTGAAGTAGTGGATTGCACCTCGGGGCAGGACGCCTAGCTCCTGCCCTTCCACATGCAACAATGGAAACTCCCCTCTCACCTGTGGGACTGGTGAAGCTGGAAGGGAGAGTCTCTAGATAAGGGCTAGCTCCCTCTAATGTATCTTTTAGGCCTTGGTTTCTCTTACCGCTAACAAATAAAATGAAAAAGGGGGGGGGATGAAAAGGGAGAGAGAGATGCTGAAAATAGAACCCAAGCCTAAAAAATTAAAAGTTGATACACCAAAAAAATTGACCCACCCAGCATGAATATACACTTTTCACCAAAAAGAAGTGCCCATACACTTCATCTGAATTGGGAAGCTCTTCTGCAATAGTTAGCTAGGGGTCTGTGGAAATATAGGGAGGAAGAAACTACCAGAGGCATCCTCAAACACACTTATGGTAACATATTCACAGGCACCTACATTCCCCAAGGAACACTTCTGGCAGACCTGTAGAAAAGAGACTTCACAATGCACTAGACATGATATAATTGATCTGTGAGAAGCATGAAAGACAATGACTTAACAAAAAAGAAGAACACAGATATATACTTTAAAGTGCAAGTCCAGATATAGGTAAAAATGCTAAGTCCTGATTCAAGGTAAAAACTAGTAGAGCTCTGCCTTACAAGCCCAAGAGATTTTTGGGCAGAGTTTTTCCTTAAGGATAAGAGAGTCCCCTTTCTCAAATGAGAAATTTATAATATATAGAAAAAGGAAGAGAGCTTGGCCTTCCTGGGAAAGACTTTGTCACTCTTTTTACAAGCTGGCCCATGTGCGCTGAGAGCATTAAGAAGAAGAAGTCACTATTGCTGATGTCATTCTTCTAGAAGAGGCTTGCTAGAACCATGCTATGTAATCATCGATCTTGACTTTGGAATTCACGGGCTGTACCTCTTATCCTGCAAATAAACTACAGTTTGTCTCCTCATAAATGCCAAATGGAGAAAGCATGCTGCGCTGCTCACTATTTGCACCATTTGATGACCATCTGGCAATAACTTGCCTCCCCTTTGCCACTTGGACTGCTTTGTCTCTTTATGCACCTTGTCTTCTTCCTAATTTGTCTCCTTTTATTCTTTCAACCCTCAGGGGTGATCTTCTGGCAGGTCACTATGTTCTTTGGGCTCTTTTCATGGTTGGCGCTCAGGCAATTTAAAATCAAATGACTATTTCACCATCTTAAATTTGGTGTGTGCACACCCATCATCGCTTAAAAAATAATGGCTAATTTGTCTCCTTGAAATTGATGGCTTCCGAGACGTCACCATCCTTGGCAAATTCCTTCAAGCCTTTTCTGTGGGCTTTTTCTTTGGGTTTTTCTTTTTCATGGGCTTTCTTTGTAGACAAAAGTCTGTGAGAATTGGCCACTTTTGATTTCTTTCAAGGTTTTCCCTGGGTCCTCTCTTGCGCAGCCTTCCTCCAAAATTCTTTAGACTTTTTGTCTAAAGGAATTCCTTCAGACAAAAAGTCTGAAAGAATTTGTTTCATCGCTTAAGTCTTTTTGCAGGATTTTATTGGGTAGCCCTTCCGAATTCCTTTAGGCTTTTTGTCTGAAGGAATTCCTTCAGACAAAAAGTCCAAAGGAATTATGTCATTGCCTTAACAAAATTCCAAAAATATCTTACCTTTGTGGCTCTTTTCCTTTGAAGTGCTTCCTGCCCTTCGCAAGGGCTCTTGAACTTGGAACTGCCCTCCACAAGGGATTTTGTCTTTTGGTTTTAGGACACTCCCTTGAACCAAGCCATTGAACTGACCAATTGAACCAAAAATGGTTCAACAGTTCAATGGTTCAACACTGTGCGCCACTCATTCATTGAATTGAGCCTTCAAACCAAGCCCCTTTGAACCTTTCATGATGAACCAAGGCTGATGAACTTGAGCTTTGAACCAAAGCGTTGAACTCTGTCATTGAACCAAAGCATTTAAACTTTGCATTGAACTTGAGTGATGAACTAAGGCATTGAACGAAGGCATTGAACTGAAGCATTGAACCAAGGTGTTAAACCAAGGCTTTGAATCAGAGCATTGAAACAGTTCAATGGTTCAACGGTTCAAAGGTGCTAACTCTTGGAAAGATTATGTTGTTGAACTACTCTTCCAACCTTGAGGAAAAGTGTCTTTGAACCATTTTAGCTCTCTTTCCTTATGAATTTCTTTAGACAAGAGTCTGAAGAAGCTTTGCTACTGAGTCCGTAGAAATCCAAGCTTTGTAGAGTCTGTAGAGAAGAACCTAAAGACTCCATAGAAAATCTATAGAGTCCATAGAAATTGCAAGACTCATGCAAAATCAAAAGTACTGGCTCAGAACAACACAAAAATAAGGGGGCACCAATTTTTGGCCTGTTGGGTAAAAAATGGTCAATAAATTAGCTACTCCTAGGGGAAGCATGACTACTATGCTTAGAGACCAGTTGCCTTGTAGTCCATTGGGCACGGAGTCAGAATGTAGCTTTGAAGAAAGGTTAGCAATAGCCCCAAAGATCCAAGAATTAAACATGAAGCTTTTTACCCTAGACACAAGGGAAAGCACACAAAAGACTAAAAACACTACTTATACAAACTACACGTAGGGAAAGCAGGAAAAGAAACTAAAAGCAAACTATTATATACAACTAACCAAATGCATCTGCTTCCCTCTTGGATGAAAGGGAAAACTTCTTATGTCCCCTCCCTGGCAAGGAAACTTATGGTGCCAGATAAGTGGCTGAATGAAATGGAGAGTTGGCGACCTGCTCCTCTTGCCTGTCACCTAGATTGGCCTACATCTGAGTGGATCAGGATCAAACATACTTCCAACATACATGTATTCCTTTTTTTCTTGGAAGCTTGTTGAATGCTGGTCCTTCATGCTGGTGCATATCACCAAGAAATCTATGGTTGTTGGCTCATCACCATAAGCCCTTTGTTGTGCATGATCCCCTTACAATGCATCATGGTTAAACTTGTTCCCTTTTGCTTCATTGGAGATCCTGCCAAACTCATCCTCTACTCCCTCTTGGCCTTCTTGAAGAAGGGTGACTATTGTGATGTCTAAAACAGAATCACAAACTGATTGCTCATCCCACAGAACATCACCTCTTTGTTCAAAGCTTTCTTCTTTAAGGCTTTCCACAAGGATGACCAGCCTCTCATTTTCATCCTCAAAGACCATAATTTCTAGATGTTCAAAGATATCCATCTGGTCCTCCTCCAACTCAAGCTCCTCAGTGTAGTCATCCTCCTAATTGAAACAACAAGGAAGTTCATCAAACAAAGGGGAAGAGAGCTCACCATGTTTAAGTTCTTCTTTGTATTGCTGGAACATCTGCATGTACGTGTGACCTGCATCTTCTCCATTGCTGATGAATTCTTCACAAGGGGCATCAATGATGATTTATTCTTCATTGTTGCTCATGATAGCCTTTTGAAGAGCTGCAAATTGGATCTTTTCTTCCTCACTCGCCTCCTACAAAATAGGTTCCTCCTTGAGAAGGGATGAAGTGAAAAGACCATGTGGAAGAGGAGGCAGTCCTTGAGCTAGAATAGAATGATTCTCCTCCTTCCATCTGGCTAGAACTTCATCAACATCAGGTGTGGCCTGATGACTCTCTTGGAAGTGTGTAGATGGGGTGTGTTTAGACATGAAATGTGCCATTGGGTCTAAACTGTCCATCACACCTTAGCTGAAGAATCTCTCTCTGGAATCCAACTCTACAATTCTTCTGGCTATATCCTCTTGGAATAGCCTTTCCTAAGGGTCGCCAGCATCATCATGTGCAGGAGCAGCCTCATCTTCTTCAAGGTTTTGAGAAAAAACCTTCTTCTCCTCCTTCTTGCCCCATGATTCTACTATTTTCTCCTAGTTTAGGATCTCAAAATTGGAATTTTGCTCCTGTGAACAGGTGACAACTTTATTTTCTCCAAGGTCTCTAGGCTCTTCCATAAGGTTTGAAGGTTCTATCTCTCTTTCACGAAGCAGTCTCATCTTAGCCTCTAAATCTTCAATTTGCTTGGCTAGATTATCTTGAAAGAGTCTTTCTTGGAGGTCACCAACATCATCATGTTGAGTAGGAGCAGTTTTGAGAGAGATGTGCTAGTTCATAATGCTCCTTCCAAAGGAAGATTCATGATCTAAGGAATTTAGAAGGTTCATCTCCATGGGAGGTTGTTCCAGTTCCCTTTGATGCTTGAAGGCTAGGCACACAAGGTTAAGAGCAGGGTTGATTGATGCATCAAATGAGACAAAATGAGCAAGTGCCATCTAGTAGAAAGGATTTGGTGCATAAGAGGGGGCTTTTTTCAGGATAGGAGGGGGTGTGCAAGGCTGACTACCTTGAATGAATGGATTCCTCCATTTTGCTACCTCTTCCTCCATGGATTGCAAGGCCTGAGCTTGCTTGAACAAACATGCCTCTTTGTACATCAGCTCCTGCTGATAACCATACTGCTTAGCTAGTCTATCAATCTCCATTACCTACTTCTCAAACTCTAGTGCCACCTCCCTTATCGTTGAAGGACAACTAGTATAGCTGCTTGAGGTGATTACATGAAAAATCTGAGTTTGATCGAAGTCATACGAAGGAAAACAAAGTCCATGATTCTTATCAATGGGATTATACATACAAAAAATGAGATTTCTTAATGGCACCAAAACTGCTTAACCAGCTGATTCAACTTGGAGTCGCCATTGGTGTTGATGCAAAAGCCACCAAAGGCTAGCTAGTTGAAAAACACACCAAAATTCTTCAACTCTTTGGACATAACTTGTTATAGTTGGTCCCACCAGGCATGCCAAAAATTGTTGACGTAGTGGATTGCACCAAGGGGTAGGACGCCTAGCTCCTACCCTTTCACACACAATAATGGAAACTCCCCTCTCACCTGTGGGACTGGTGAAGCTAGAGGAGAGAGTCTCTAGATAAGGGTTAGCTCCCTCTGATGTATCTTTTAGGCCCTGGTGTCTCCTACCGCTAACAAATAAAATGAAAAAAAGGGCGGGATGAAAAGGGAGAGAGAGATGCTGAAAATAGAACCTAAGCCTAAAAAATGAAAAGGTGATACACCACAAAAGTTGACCCACCCAGCCTGAATATACACTTTTCACCAAAAAGAAGTGCCCATACACTTCATCTGAAGTGAGAAGCTCTTCTACAATAGTTAGCTATGGGTCTGTGGAAATACAGGGAGGAAGAAACTACCAGAGGCTCTTTAGACACACTTATGGTAGCCTATTCATAGGCACCTACATTCCCCTAGGAACACTTCTGGTAGACCTATAGAAAAGAGACTTCACAATGCACTAGACATGTTGTAATCAATTTATGAGAAGCATGAAAGACAATGACTTAACACAAAATAAGAACACATACATATACTTTAAAGTGCAAGTCCAGATAGAGGTAAAAATGCTAAGTCCTGGTTGAAGGTAAAAACTGGCAGAGCTCTGCCTTACAAGCCCAAGAGATTTTTGGGCAGAGTTTTGCCTTAAGGCTAAGAGAGTCCCCTTTCTCAAATGAGAAATTTACAATATATAGAAAAAGGAAGAGAGCTTGGCCTTCCTAGGAAAGACTTTGGCACTCTTTTTGCAAGTTGGCCCATGTGCACTAAGAGCATCGGGAAGAGGAAGTCACTATTGCTGATGTCATTCTTCTAGAAGAGGCCTGCTAGAACCATGTTGTGTAATCACCGATCTTGACTTTGGCATTCGAGAACATGGGCTATGCCTCTTATCTTGCAAATAGACTATGGTTTGTCTCCTCATAAATGCTAAATGGAGAAAGCATGCCGTGTCGGTCATTGTTTGTGTCATTTGATGACCATCTGGCAATAACTTGCCTCCCCTTTGCCACTTGGATTTTCTTTGTATCTTTTTGCACCTTGTCTTCTTCTTGCTTTGTCTCCTTCTACTCTTTCAGCCCTTGGGGGTGATCTTCTGGTGGGTCGTTGTGTTCCTTAGACTCTTTTCATGGTTGGCACTTAGGCAATTTAAAAGCAAATGGCTATTTCACCATCTTAAATTTGATGTCTGTGTACCTGTCATCACTTTAAAAACAATGGCTAATTTGTCTCCTTGAAATTGATGGATTTTGGGATGTCACCGTCCTTGGCAAATTCCTTCGGGCCTTTTTTGTGGGCTTTTTTTTTGGGTTTTTCTTTTTTGTGGGCTTTTTCTGTGGGTTTTTCTTTTTTGTGGGCTTTTTCTACAGATAATTTTCCCACGGACAAAAGTTCGTGAGAATTGGCCACTTTTTATTTCTTTTGGGGTTTTCCTCGGGTCCTCTCCTATGCAACCTTCCTCTAAAATTCTTTATACTTTTTGTTTGAAAGAATTCCTTCAGACAAAAAGTCTAAAAGAATTTGTTTCATCGCTTAAGTCTTTTTGCAAGATTTTGTCGGGCAGCCCTTCCGAATTCCTTCGGGCTTTTTATCTGAAGGAATTCCTTTAGACAAAAAGTTTGAAGGAATTATGCCATTGCCTTAACAAAATTCTAAAAAAATCTTACCTTTGTGGCTCTTTTCCTTTGAAGTGTTTCCTACCCTCCGTAAGGGCTCTTGAACTTGGAACTACCCTCCGCAAGGGCTTTTGTCTTTTGGTTTTAGGACGCTCCTTTGAACCAAGCCATTAAACTGACCGATTGAACCAAAAATGGTTCAATGGTTCAACGGTTCAACACTATGCACCACTCATTCATTGAACCGAGCCTTCAAACCAAGCCCCTTTGAACCTTTCACGATGAACCAAGGCAATGAACCAAGTGATGAACCAAGGCCGATGAACTTGAGCTTTGAACCAAAGCGTTGAACTCTGTCGTTGAACCAAAGCATTTGAACTTTGCATTGAACTTGAGCAATGAACTAAGGCATTAAACCAAGGCATTGAATCGAAGCATTGAACCAAGGCATTGAACCAAGGTGTTGAACCAAAGCATTGAACCAAGGCATTGAACTGGTTCAATGGTTCAACGGTTCAATGGTTTAAAGGTGCTAACTCTTGGAAAGATTACGCTGTTGAACCACTCTTCTAACCTTCGGGAAAAGTGTCTTTAAACCATTTTATCTCTCTTTAAAGAGTCTGAAGAAGCTTTGCTGCTGAGTCTGTAGAAATCCAAGCTCTGTAGAGTCTATAAAAATGGACCTAAAGACTGTAGAAAATCTGCAGAGTCCGTAGAAATTGCAAGACTCATGTAAAATCAAAAGTACTGGCTCAAAACAGCATAAAAAGAAGGGGGGATCAATTTTTGGCCTATTGGACAAAAAATGGTCAGTAGGTATCAAAGAAACAACCAATTATTACACTGTCATCATCTAAAGTGAAATATGTTATAGCCACATCATTAGCTTACAAGGCAGTTTGGATGAGAAGAGTACTTTCAAATTTGAGGCATACTCAAGAAGAAGCTACAAAAATATTTTTTGATAACAATTCAACCATTGCATTATCTAAAAATCATGTGTTTCATAAACATAAAAAGCATATAGACACTACATATCACTTCATTCATGAATTGGTGAACAATGGATATATATGTCTTAAGTTTTACAACTCTGAAGAACAACTAGTAGACATTTTTACAAAGCCATTTATAAATGACGTGTTTGAGCATCTTAGAGAAAGCATGGGCATAACTAATTTACATGGTAGTGAAAATTAAGGGGGAGTGTTGGCAGATGTACTTTCTACATCAGCTAAATATTTAATCTTCATGCCATGTCACTGCCAAAGCTCATAATTCCTCATTAAAACTTCTTTATTTTCCTATGGCTATTCACATACCTACATCTATGTCCTTCTAACTCAATTAATTTATTTTCTCTCTCCTTCTACATGTTTTGACAGATTTCTATGCTACACCATTCCATACTCTATTTTGTAAATAATAAACATTACATGCTACACACACACACACAAAATGTATATATATATATATATATATATATATATATATATATATATATATATATATATATATATATATATATATATGTATGTATGTATGTATGTATATATATACGTATATATATATGTATGTATATATATGTATGTATGTATGTATATATATATATATATATATATATATATAATGGTGTACATATATATACATATATATACATATATACATATATATATATATACATATATACATACATATATACATATACACACACACACACACACACACACACACACACACACACACACACACACACACACACACACACACACACACACACACACACACACACACACACACACACATATTCATATATGTATATATACATACATATCTGTGTGTGTGTGTAGTGTAGTCCTACCTTTTACGTTGTAACTAACAAATAAATGTATATAAGAGAATACAAAAAAATAGCTCTGTTGGCAAAATAAGATTTGAAAACTATATTAGTTTTATTAATAGAAAATCAATGATAAGTAAACAATTTTGTGTTTGTGTTTAAATTACTATGTATTTCCTATGTTTTTATCTATGTG